>JXCR01117320.1:57844-77088 GCA_002079205.1 Phalaenopsis hybrid cultivar
CTATATATATATATATATATATATATATATATATATATATATATATATATTAATTATGATATGATTTCTCATTTTTGAGCAGATTTCTCTCCCAGATCATCAAAAAAGAATCATAGAAGAAATGAATCTAAGAGATCAGAATATACAATGAAAAAATAAATAAATTAAAAAGAAACATGAAGAGCTTTTATAAGCTAATCCTCGTATGATAGGTCTATAGTATATATGAAAAACAGAATCCGATCGAAATACCTCAAAACACAATACCCATGAAGTGAATTCTTACATAAGCAGCCCATAACTAGAGAACCTAAAAAAATAATTTTGTTCTGGGGTCAAGAGCACTCCCAAAGGGATGTTTCCTTTTAGTTAATTACTAATTGGAGGATACCTAAGAATACTCTTGATAAAAATTTTTTTGCTTATATTATCATGACATCTGGTGGATAGATCCCTAAAAGGATGGTTATCTCAAATGGGAAACATCCATATGCTTTTGAAGCCTATACACGTCTATAGAATAAAGGGTGAATAACTATGTCCACTACGAATGGTGAATAATCAGATCATCTTATGAAGTAGGGCATATGAAACAACTAAATAATCTTATATAAGATCATCCTAATAACTCAAAGCCTACACTAGGACATATGGGTGAAGGGTGAATCAATGTATTCCAAAGGGGTGTCATCTTATAAGTAAAAGGACCCTAAGAGATGACATCAACGATATCGAAAGAATCAACAGGGCTTCAAAAGGGTAATATTTTGGTTCTTTTTTTTTTCTCTTTTTTTTTTGGAGTTGTCAAGTTGTCCATCGTCATATAATTTCCTCTTCTGAATAAGTATCTCTTCCAGATCATATCGTTAATTCTAAAAGGAAATGAATAAGAAAAAGAAAGGAAATAGAATGATGACAAATAAATTTAAGAAAAAATGTGGAGAGCCTATGTGCGGCAAACCTCGTGTGATAGGTCAAGAGTGTAGATCTGAATAAGATTAGACATAAACACCTTGAACTAAATATCCACGGAAGAGTACCACATAAGCTGCCTAAACTAGAGAAAAAAAAATTATGAATTTGTTTTAGGATCAAGAGTGCCCTAAAGGGATGTATCCCATTTAGTTAATTACATCTTAGGAGTTGCCCAAGAGTAATCAAAAGAGTCCTACTACAATTGAGGGATGACTAGAAAGGGTTTCACAAAAGATGGTTATCTCATTAAAATCATTTTGAATTGTAGCAACTTGATTTGTTAACATTACAAAAGTATCAGAATCATGAATGTTTACTACTGTATTTGGATTTACACTCTCAGTAGGCCATTAAAAAGTATTAGTAGACATCTTTTCATCTAAAGCATACGCGTCATGAAATGGTTTTGATAATAATAAACCACCAGCAACAACATCTATAATAGATCTAGGAGATCCAACTAATCCATTGTAAAAGGTTTGAATTAATAACTAATCTGGTAAAGCATGGTGTGGACACTTTCTTAGTAGTTCTTTAAATCACTCCCATGCTTCATAAATAGATTCCCCTTCAATCTGAAAAAAAGATGTAACATTATTACTAAGCTTCACAGTTTTTCATTGTAGAAAATATTTAGTAAGGAATTTCTGTGCTAAATCACCCCATGTTCTGATATATCCAAGTGCTAAAGAATTTAACCATATCTTAGCCTTATCCCTCGGTTAGAAAGGAAAAAGTCTAAGTCTAATAGCATCATCCGAAATGTCATAATATTTAAATGTAACACATAATTCTAGAAAATTGGCAAGATGTAAATTTGGATCTTTAGTTGGTGCTCTCCCAAACTGATTATTTGATACCATTTGGATAATAGTAGGTTTAAATTCAAATGAATTAGCCACTATAATAGGTTTTTGAATATTACAATGAAGTTCATCTATTGTCAAGTTCTTATAATCTCTTAAAGATCTAAACCCTTGATTAATTTCGGCATTTTGATTATTTTAGTTTTCCATTTCTTGAAGTTTTTGGTCTTTCTCTATATTTTGATTTTTTTGATTTTTCTAATAGTTATTTCTAATTCATAATCGTAGGGCACTAGTCCTTTAGAACCCGAACTATGCTTACATTACTACAAATCAATATAAAATAAAATCACACACACAAGAACTTATATAAAAATAACACTATGATATTTCTATAATAAATCTAAAAATTTAAATAACGCTTTCTAAAAATTGAAATTTTATTTCTAAAATTATCTTAAAAAATTTTTATTCTCCCCGGCAATGGCGCCAAAAACTTGATCCCGATTTTATATGACAGTATGATGTATGCGATTATATTCTTAATTTTTTCCTTACTTAAATTTCTTAGTTTGCAAAGACATAAAAAACTTGACTTTGAAGTAAATAAGAATGTAATTATTACATTTAAATATGGGATACTATGCAAGTATATGCATCGTTATCAAGTAATATTAGAATTTTTGATTAAGCCCAAGATATCAAACCCATACGGAGAAATTCAATTTTTAAATAAGTCGGAAGAAATTAGATAACAAGTTCTACTTTACAAAATATTTTTACTAAAAATATTGATGCTATAATAAGAATGAAATTTTGATTCTTTTTGGTAATTTTTTATAATTAAAAATAAAGTAACAACGAACTAAAGTTAACTAGATATTTGTACGATGAAGATAATATAAATAAAATATCTTTTTCCTTATCATGAGTCAGTAGCAAGTATAGGAATTCTATTATGGAAGTATTCAGATTGTGTTGTGCCAAACAGGAGCAATGATATTCTTTACTCTTACTAGAGATGCTATAAAGAAAATTGGCTAATTTAAAGTTTGAATAGTCTTGAAGATGCGCTAGTTAGTGAAAATACTAGCTCTCACTCTAGAGTTCCCTCTTCTCCTTCCACCTAGGGGCTGACATCTTGTATCAAAACCTAAAAATATAAACCAAATTAGGGGCTTTAGCCTGTCACTCTAATGTCGTCTAACTCTACACCCTTTAAAGTTTATTTTCTTATTTATTTACACTCAACCATAGGAATTACGTTCTGATCCATATAATCTCACGTGATTCTTACCATTGGTTGACTGAGACAATACCATCACGGATCTTACATGTTCTCACAACAAATATTAACATCTTAATTTGTCAAATCATGAAGTAAATGAAGTACAAGGTTAAAATCATCACAACTTATTCTAACATTTAAAAATTAATATTTCACACAACTTCCATCCAACACTTAATCACTTATCATTTTAAGGAAAAAGATAAAGAAAACTACTTGGAATTCATGGAGAAAACACAACCACATTTAAATTTAAAAGTAGAAATCATGCAAACAAATAAAAAATCTAAATTAAAACCAAATGTAGTCACAAAGATAAAAAATTATCTCAAATCCTTTCCACTAAACTCTTGATGTCCCTTTGAATCTCTTCTCTTCCTTTCTCTTACAATAATCCTTACTCACACACTACAACTCATCTATACCTTTCTCTTACAATACTCCTTACTCACACACTACAACTCATCTATTCTTCTCTCTAAAAAGTATCCTAATTAATCTATAGGAGAGGTGTCGATGGCATGACTATGGGTGCTGGGGGGCGTATATTAAAGAAAAGTCTTCAATCTAATCTAAGCCTTATTTTATAATTTTTTATAAGGTTCCTTTGTGTATCTTCAAAATATGTCCACATTCAATGAACCTTCCAGGAGTTGCATCCTTTCAAAAGCCAATTGAATATATATTTGCGTCCATTAACCATATCCCATGTTTACACCAAGATTTGCTTCAAACACCTCTTCCAAAATTCATCCAAATTCATTGAATCATCAAGTAACTACCTCGGGCACTTAAACACAAGGTATGTGGCTCCTAGGCGTGGCCTTCTTGGTTTTTCTGGCGCTTAAGCGCTACTTTTGGTGTTTAGGCACCACAGTTTTTTTGCACACCTTCTTCATTTTTGCTCCAAATTTGATCCCTTTTCTTTTTTTTTCACCATTTCTCATCCATTTGATTGTACTTGAAAGAAAAACACATAAATACATTCCATTAAAGCATAACATCCTAAAAAATATGTATAAAAATGTGTACATAAATGCTATATCTTTTAGGTGTATCAGCGCCTAGGCGTGTCGGTTTGGCGCCTAGACACCACGGTTATTTTCTAGAAGATTCATTGAATGAGGCCAAATTTTTAAGAGATGTTTGAAGCAACCCTTGGTCATTTTTGAATCTCTATAAATATGGATTAATTCCAAGGTGCTAGGAGAGTCAGATATATAGAGTCTCATAGTGTGTGAGTGGGTTAAGTGTGTGAGAAGCTTTCTTTGTGAGACTTTGTTATTTCTGGAGTTTGTGAGTATTTTAAATTTATTTGGACTCACAGAAGTCAGAGAACTTCAAAGAAGTACTTGGGGGAACATTCTAGATAAGTATTTGTATCTTTATATTTAAGTTTTGTACTTTGGATTGGAGCTTTATAAATATGTTTGTTATATTATTCACATGCTTTGTGAGTGGTTTTCTTTCTTTCTCCTTGCAATATGAAGTAATTAAGTAAGTGATTTTAATTTTATTTAGAACCTCTTTTATTCCTAGAAATTTTGATGATATTTTTATCGATCCTTCATTTACTTTACAAATCAGCCACTTGTATTGTTAAAACATGTTGAGGAACTTATAGACGCAAAAGGGCTAAGATTTCTTGACTTGTAAGTATCACATTCTACCTTGGAAAGAGTAGTAGCGATTGTCCAAGGGGGGTGCAAATAGATATGGAGATATAATTCAATGGACATAGAATAGATATTTCTAGAAAGACAAGCTAGATTCTCTTATCAATTTGGTCTACAAATTTGAACTAAGGGTCACTAGTAGGTCCGATAGAGAGGGTATAGTGGGTAATCTAGGAGTTAGAAACTAAAACCTATCCAACACTACTATACATGCCAAATCCAACTTTAGATTAGTCAATGTTCTTTACACAATTCGAAAGAAGTAAAGATTAGGTATGTTCCTATTTGTCACAATACCACATTAAAGTTTCTAAACAATTTTGAAATCCTACACTGATTATGAATTAGTGGCAAGGAGAAAGTCTCTTTTTATACATTGTCTAAGTCATTACATTTACTTTTACTTGCATGTTGTAGAATTTAGTAAACTTAATTTTCATCTTCAGACTGTTGTTGTAATCTTTAGTAAAGTTTTCTTAGTCAAATTTCTTGAATTTCATTTCATTTTTTTCTTGTTTATGTCCTCCCTATTGGATCAATACTGGGGTTTTTAACGAAAACTCTATATTACTTGAAACGATACATATACTTGTGTAGTACCCCTAATGAGAAAACTATTTTTAAAATTTTTATCATATCACATTTGTTCTCACTAACCACTAAATATAATTTGGGTCAAGTTTTTGGCATATTAAAGAACATAAATATCTGTGTAATTGTGGGTTAGGTCAATACCTTGTGTGGTGTTGAAAAAGATTTTTAACGCATAATAAAAATTAACATCACATGTACCTTATTTTTAAGACAGACACCCTAAGAACTCTAAAAATACATATAAATGCCATAAAAAAGACTCAACCTGTAACAAAGATTAGCACATGTTATTTACATGTAACAAATAATGAACCATATCTTGTGAGAGGAGAGCTAAGTGGCACTTGTAGCTTTAAATCATTGAGATCGTCCCTATTAAATATGTCTTCTGATACATCAAAATAATATGTTGTTTTAAGTATACATTTTTTGCTTATTTTTGGTGATATTGCACTTTAAGGAAGAGTATTTTCATGTTTTTGTTGTATGTATATTAATTTTAGGTATTTAGAGAAAAGTAGCAAAAACAACAAAAATTGAAGCCAAAAAAATGAATTTTGGCAAACTAGTGCAAGATGTGCCAATAAACAGAGAACTGGCACAAGATGCGCCAGAGTGTCGCAAGATGCACCAAAACCCAGAACAATGTAGTCTTCAGTAAACTGGTGCAAGAAGCATCAGATTGGTGCATGACGTGCCATTTGACAGAGAGCTAGCTCAAGATGCATCAGAGATGACTTTTCGAGGACAAAGGTAGTTCAAGACAAATTTTGAGCAAATTTTCAAAGGGACACTTGTTCTAAGCACCCCTTGGAGTGATTAAATGAATCTATACACTTTGGGAGGTTCTTTTTTGAAGGGATATGTCTATTGGATCAATGGGCATGTCTCTTGAATTCAAAAGAGTCTACTTTTGGATAGAATTTTGGAGGGAATTTTGAATTCCTTTTGGAGGGAAGTTTAGGGCTTCAAAAGAGGAGTTTGAGTGGAGTGTAAAAGGGGGCAGCAAGAAGAGATAGAGAGAGGGAGAAAGTCAAGGGGTTGAAAATTTTCTTCAAGAATTGTAATAGGAGAGGGAAGGTGAGAGATTTCTTCTTCATTACACTTCTAAGAGAGAATTATGAGTGCTTGTAAGGAGATAAAGGCTTAGTGAGAACTTCTAGGGATTTATATGATTTTGTTCTTTGTGCACTTGAAAGAGGGTAAACAATAAGATTGCTCTTATTTAGCACAAAACAATTTTTATATATATTTTCAAATGATTTTAATTTCCTCACAATCCATATACTCATTGTAAAGGGGAATGATGCTTTTCTTAAATTTGAACTTTTCATCACTAAGACTTTGTTAGTTTTCATAAGTTTACTTTTGAATGTTTAGTATTTGGTTTAGTTAACATTATCTTGTTACTTAATCTTCAAATTTACTTTTTGTAGTTTTAAAATTGTACTTTACATTATAATCTTAATAATTTACTTATAGGCAATCCCAACTTCCCTGTGGGATCGATATCTAGGACTCCATTAGAGTCATTTATTACTTGAGCAAAATGTATACTTACGTTATTTTTAAAAGGAAATTAGCAGTTTGAAGATTTTTAAAAAAGATAAAACTATTTTCACTAAAGTTATTTTTGTTGGCATTAATTTGCATATTTGCTATTGTGTCTGTGTCAGCGCTATTTTTGGTAGGAGAGTTGCCCGTAAGAAGCTGTCGGTCACCGGAATCAAAATCCCGTCGTCCACTTCGGAAGGAAATTTTAGTTTACATATATATTTAGTTTTAGAAAAATATGAAATCAAACTGACCCCATATTTTTCATAGTTTAAAATTTTTAGAAAAATATGAAATCAAACTGACCTCATATTTTTCATAGTTTAAATGAAAGAGCACTGTTTAGAAAAATATGAAATCAAACTGACCCCATATTTTTTATAGTTTAAATGAAAGAGCACTAATGTATCTATCCCAAAGGATAAACACAAGACTTGAGGATGAGGCTCGATAAAATAAACTAAGGAACCATATTTTTCATAGTTTAAATGAAAGAGCATTGTACCTCAAATCTTGTATCTATCCCGAAGGACAACACAAAACTTGAAGATGAGGCTCAATCAATAAACTAAGGAATATATGACATCCGTTTGGTATGTGAAACCATTTTATTTTCTGACAAGTTTCTCTATTTAATATACAAAATTAAATGGGGTTTATATTAAGCTGGGTTCAAGAAAAGCTTCCTATAAGGGCAAGCCTCTATAGTTAATTACCTCGTAAATGACCAAAGTCACTTAAGAAGACTCTCGATAAAAATCAGGAAATATCATCTTCAAGGAATTTCAAAGGGTAGGACTTTTTAATGAGATCAGACAGAGAGGTGTGAAAGGGGATTTGTTTAAATTTGGAACATTTTGTTGTAGAGTCCAAAGGAGGAAGAACTAGGGGATGTCATGGATCCACAGCGACTTCGAAAGCTATCATAATGTTTGGCTTCAGTTTTGAGGAGAAATATTTAGGTGTTTCATCCTGCTAATTTTATTAGTTAGTCTTACATTCGTGTGAACTATCACACAAATAACCTCAAAGATGTGAGGATTTAGGTCATGACAAACGAGAACCTCGAAATCCTAAGACGAGTTAGGGCTTATATTAGTTAGCAGGGCTATATGAAGGCCTAAAGATAAGATGAGGATTTATGTTGCATAAGTAAGCAACCTCAAAGTCCTATGACTTTGTTGTTTAAGTCTAAGGAAGGAAGATTGGTTTAGCTATGTAGAAGTTTTTTGCTGTTGAAGATAGCCGCGCTGCCCACAATGCTAGCTCCAAGCTCCTTGCCGTGACGAGTTTGAGTTTTCTAATGTGTCAAGTTATGATGTCAAATTAGGTGGCCCTATAGTTGTAGTTCTTTAAATTTTTATGGGGGCATGTTAAAGTTGATTAGAGTGACACCGGTTAGGATCCTACGGTTGCCTCGTTCCGGCACCACTATTTTCTATTTGATTCACTTAGTCCAAATGAACTTACTAAACTCCTTAATGAGTTCCATAATTTTATTTAGCCATGGGAAGCCTCGTTAGCAACCGTAGGTTACCTCCTCCGAGGAATTCCCGATCATCTGATAAAGACATCTTAATCTAGTTACAATTGTAGTTTTGTGTGATGTTTGTGATTAAATTTTGAGTTGTTTTATATTTTGAATGTTGTAGGGGTGAATTTTATCTTGGTTGATTTTAGTTTTGGTGTTGGTATTGGTTTTGTGGCTATCCTGATAGTTTTAGTTTTCATGCAGAGCGGCGTCATTGTTTAGCATGCAAATTTGCAGGCATAAAAGTACAGTATGAAAGTACAAGAAAGACATCGCTGAAAACTGTAAAAGCGTACCTGATGAGTCTTCTCGTTCCACCACCTGAAACTTAAAATGCATGTTAAGGCAATTTATATGAAACAGGGAAGTAAAATCTTGACGACCTATCTAACTCTAGATCATATCTTGGTGGGTCCTTAGGAGTTTAGTTAAGGATGATGTTGCCAAGCAAAATATATTAAGTTGAGTAGATCTCTGAGGTATCCAACTGATCTAGAGAAAGAAGCAGGTCCGTGCTACTCTCTCGCTGCCTGGTGGAAAATCTCGAGTTCTTTTAAACTTATTACGTTGATTAATAATTCATCTTGTAAATACCCTTAATGCTCAGTGAGCATTGTTGTCTCAATTATTCCTAAGAATAGGTTAGTTATCACTTGTGATTCAATTTAAGAATTATGTGGATGAAGATCCTTAAAGAGGAAAGTTAGTGTTGTTGGAACACTTAACCAAATTTTAACCCTAATTGGTTTTGTAGTGTTTGAAAGATGTTTTAATTTTCAACGATATTTACCTTTCTAATCCTCATTTAAATGAAACTTGATTTAGCTTAAGTCACTACTTAGCCCTTAAGACCTAGGTGAGTGTCTTAGTTAGTTTTGAAAAGGTTAAGCTTTAGGTGGTAATGATTCATGATTTGAATTTTATTTTAAAATCAAATAGGGGTGTTAAATTGATTAATTATTGACTTCAAAAGTCATACCCCTAAGTCCTAGGCTCATTTTATTTTAATAAACTTCCAAATTTTAATAATTTAGAAATTTATAACTTATCTTTTCAATTAAGAAAGTGAGGTTGGTTTCTATTGATTAACCCCTTGTGTTTCAAACATCCAAATAAATTGATTAAGATCAGAGGTTGCCCATTTTCCTCCTTGAATTAAGCCTAAATGTTAATTATGGCTAAATTTCCAAAATTACACATTTTCCCTTAAGGCTCTAACACTTCATAATTTATAAAATTTAATCCAAATGACTTTGAAATTTTTATCCTACCTTATTCATGGGTCAATTAAGACATCAGAGGAGAAAATGTGAATTTTCAAGATTTAATTTAATTTATATAATTATTTTCATGCAAAAATAGGTTTTTTCAAAGAAAATTCCTAACTTAACCAAGCAAAATTCTAATTCCTTGAAATTTTTATTAGAGGTAGATATAGACCATAGAAGCCTTTGGACCAAATTTCATTATTTTTCGAGTTTTATTTGAATTTTATGAATTATTTTAAGTTATGGGGTGTTTATTAAATATAAAATATTTTAAATGGGGAAAATTAAGTTTTGTATTTTTGAAAAATCTTCCTGAGGTCAGAGAACCCAAAGGAGAAAATTTTATATTTTACTAAGTTTTATTTGATTTATTGGAATTATCTTTAGTGAAAATCCATTTTAGTCTTTAAAAAAATATTTTTAAGCTTTAAAATTCAGTATCTTTATTTAAAAAATCAAGAAAAAATATTCTAATTGGTCTTAAGTGCTTAGGAAGCAATTTAGAACATTTCCAAGAATTTTATTATTTTTGTGATTTTATGGATTTTTAAATATTTAAATATTTAAAATAGACTAAAAACGAAGTTTTTATTTTAAATAGCATTTTATTTTTAGAAAATACCCCTGATCACAGAGAACTAAAAAAACAAATGTTTATAAATTTTTGAGTTATATTTTGATTTTTTAAAAATCATTTAATTGCCAAAAATGTTGTTTATCTTTAAAAATCAACTTAAATTACCAAATGAACTCAAAATGCTTTATAATTTTTATGGTGTGTTCTCTTGCTCCTAAAAAATAGTGGAGATCAAAAGTCAAGTCATTTTGTTGTTTGTATTTTTCAAAATTAATTATCTTAGTGATTTAGGGTTCGTGAAGATTAGGGTTTGTGAAGATTAGGGTTTGTGAAGATTAGTTGTATTTTGTTTGACTTGGCTCATGAGAAATTTTCTTAAAGGCTCTCTGGTCATCATAAGCCTTTCAAAATTTTATTGGATTTTTCTAGGCACCATGCTAATTTCCATGATTATTTTAAGCAAATAATGCACATAAACTTGAAAAATATGATTCTCTGTCTAGGGACCTCCTCTGACTTTGGAAAAATCATGGAATGTTCCCTAAGACAGAGGCAACAACATGCTAAAATTTCAAGCCATAGTGTAATTACTACATGCATGGAGAATAAAAAAATCAAAATAAGTATTTAATTAATTAAAAATAAAATATGTATCAAATGGACTCCAAATCATTTCCACATTGTTCTCCTATATTCACTAAGCATGAGGGTATTCTTATTTTATTTTTTTGATTTTTATACACCAAGATATAGATTTTTGAAGTTGGGGGTATTTAAATAAACAAGAAAAATCCCTATTTATCTATTTAAACAGCGCGGCGCCATGTAGATCCTAGGCAGCTGACAACGACTTTATATGTGCTTAAAAATACAAGAATTTGATACTGCTGCTAGAAGATTTAAATCCCCAGCAATGACGCCAAAAACTTGATAACGGTTATAGATTTGATAAAGATGTGAATAAAATATTCAATAATTGCAAAGTCACACTTATCAACGCAAGTATACGTATCGCTCAAGTAATACAGGGCTTTAATGGATTCCTGGATATCGATCCCACAGGGAGTAATATTAGAGGCTACGAACTAAGATTTAAAAAATCAATACTTAATCACAACAATACAGGTCAAATTGCATATTTGTCACTAATAGGCAATTGAAATAAAAATGTAATTTTAATAAGCTCTTAATTAACTAATTCTACTAATAAAGTTTCAAATATGAAGTTCAATATATAAGAAAGTATCCTTCTCCTTGTCAAGAAATTTAAGTGAAAGGATAAATTGAATCAGTTCAAATTGTATTGTGCCAAATAGGAGCATACTTATACTTTATCTTTTGGACTAGGCGTAAAGAACATTGACTAATCCTATGCTTGGTTACTGAATCTGCGGCTAGGCTGGGAGGATACCACCTCTCACTTCGGAGCTCCCACGTTCCCCTCGCTTGAGGGCTAACATCTACACTTCAACACCCATGGAGCTCCCACGTTCCCCTCACCTGAGGGCTAACATCTACACTTCAACACCCAAACGATAGGATCTCCCACGTTCCCCTCACCTGAGGGCTAACATCTACACATCAGCACCCAAACGATAGGACCAAAACACGTTCCCCTCACCTGAGGGCTAACATCTACACATCAGCACCCAAACGATAGGATTGAATTGGGGATTTTACTTTCCCCTCGCCTGAGGGCTAACATCTACAGTTCAGCACCCAAATGATAGGACCGAATTGAGGATTTTAGTCTGTCACTCTAAAATCTCCAATTCTACGCCCGATAATTTTTATTTCCCTATTTATTTGCACCAAACTTTCAAGGACTTTGACCTCCCTAAATCTTGGATGTAATCTTCACTTTAGTTGTAAAACTCAACATATTTTAACAAATCAATTGGCTAGATTGAAAGTAAATTAAGATTGAAGTAAAAAGATCATCATAACTTCTTTAACATTCTCATGGCACAACCAATTCAAATCACCATTTCACAAAATCTCAAGACAAGGAGAAAGACAGAGAAACAACTCAGAACTCATGGAAAATATACGACAAAACTTGGAATTTATATATAAAAGCAAAGTCATACAAACTTCAATAAGTAAATACCACTTATCTCTAATTCTTCCCAAGCAAACTCCTCGAAGTTCTTCTGAATCTCTTCCTTTCTTTACAGCACACAAAATTCTCCTTCGAAGCGGCAAGGAGGAAGAAATCTCTCACTTTCCTTCCACTCTTACAATCTATCGAAGAATTCCTCACATTACTAACCACTCTCTACACTCTAATGGGCACCATAGACAACAAAGACTCAACGGACACCCGTGGACACCCACTTTTTCGGCTTCCAAATGTTTCTTTTAAAGTTGTAGAAGAGTTTTCAAGAGTTGCCCAAGCTTCCCTTCAAAAATCATCCACATTCAATGCATCTGTTGAGAGAACCGACGTGCTTGTCGTCGGCGGCCTCAATGGCGCCGTCGGCGGCCTTTTAGAATATTTAATTCTGGACTCTCGGGAAAAAAACTCGCCGTCGGTGCCCAAGATCAAATCTTCATATTTTGGTCCTTTTTGCTCCAAATTCACTCCTTTTGCATCTTTTTGCTCCAATGACCATAATTCAACATACCTAAAACAAAACATTAAAAATACCTTTCTTTAAAGCGCAATATCATCCAAATCAGTGTAAAATAGGTATGAAAATCTCATCATATTTTCCTTTGGTCAAAATCCCCGAAACTTAACTATTACTTGTCCTCAAGTAATTTTAGTACTACATAAAAGTTATGATCTATTGTGCAAAGTTTTAATTCAGACATACTATAAGTTTGATTTAAGTAAATACCATAGTGAGATTTTCAGAAAAATTTCAATTAATTAAATTAACTCTGTAGGTACAAGACTATATAGTCATCAAGTTTAAGAGTTCTAGTTTTTTATTCATTTCAAGAATGACTATATGTTGTAATATCAAGTCACTTAAAATATTCAAATGATAGGAATTCATGAGAACACTACTAGTAAAAGATCTATTCCATAAATATAAGTTCAGGAATTTATTTAGGTTTTCCCTTTAGGTAGGTCCAGTGAAGACTATTACTAGTAAAAGATATTATTCCATAAAAAAAAGTTCAGGAATGTTTTTAGGTTTTCCTTTTAGGTAGATCCAAGTGAAGCCAATTTTTGATTAAGCATCTCCTCACTTATATATATATATATATATATATATATATATATANGGGTAATAAAATTTAGAAATAAGTACAAAACTAAACATTATACAAACACAATATTTCACTAACACATCACAGTACTAAATAAAAACAATTACAAGTACATTAAAATGCAAATATAAAAATCACATCACATTACAATTTTACAAAATAGTAATCAAAGTCTATTATAACTACACATGCAAATTTCAAACTACAACACTAAACATTTATAACAATAATTAAAAATTATCTAACTGCAAACATAAAATAAAATATAGAATAAAATGAAAGTACAAAAAAACATACATTTATCTCTATCACAAAATCATGAAACAAAAGTACCTGAATCACTATCATATATAAAAATCCCATTCTATATCCTTATCTCCCTGGTTAGCAGGTGGATTGGGCCGATACTGAGTATAACGGGGGCATTCAAGAAAAGCAACATCAGGCTCACCTCTATAGTGTCGGGTCAGAGCTTCGTAGTAAGCAATCTCGAAGTCAAAATGCCTCTGTAGGTACTCACTATCATAATCATGTCTACATTCTCATCCCCAAATTATTTCATTTATTTTTTCTATACTCTTCCGCTGCAAGGTTAACTCATTCATTAAATCATGAAGGGTATGGGAACTAGAGGAAGGAAGGTCATAACTTGTAGATGAGATATCTCTACTGGTAGAAGGTTCTTTACTCCTACTCCCAGATCTTCATCCTTCATGGGATTCATACGTCTTTAAATTAGCTTTACTAATGGGTTTCATAAGGTAAACTCATTCTTCATCATCTCCAGCTTCAACTCCAGAAAGTTGGCAAAGTGCATAAATGAGGCCAGGTTGTCCCAGTCCTCCACTTAAGTCACTCCTTACCGTGGTCAAAATATTCTTATAAAAAATTCTCCCCACTTTTATAGTCCGATTGTTCTAAATAAAGAAATTTGGAATAGCTCTATCTCTTGTTACCTCACTCTGGTGATAGGTAGGTAATAGAGTAGAGGAAATAAAATAGTGTCACGCTTTAAATGTGACATTCAACATGGAAGCAGAAAAACTTACCCGTTCTCGCTGCTTTATCGTCCATGTCCCTTTCCCGTTTATCACTGCTAAAGCGTGACACTATTTTATTTCCTCTACTCTGTTACCATGGTTGTGGTCATTTTCCATGTCCCTTTCCCGTTTATCGGAGGTTGGTTTACTCCCGTTTAAACTCGGTCATTTTAGCAGAAAAACTTACCCGTTTATCGCTGCTTTATATTAAGCTGGGTTTGGACATACTTTTTATAAGGGCAAGCCCATATAGTTAATTACAACTTAAATGACCAAAGTCACCTAAGAAGACTCTCGATAAAAATCAGGAAATATTATCTTCAAGGAGTTTCAAATGGTAGGACTTTTCAATGAGCTCAGACATAGAGGTGTGTGTTGACCTCACTTTTGGTTGAGGTCTACAAACTTCTTTAGTAGCCTAGGTCTAGCCATAAGACTTTCCTATTGACTAGTCTTAGAAAACTAGAAAAGGTACCCTCACCATTAGAAACTCAAAACTCTTTTCTTTACTCGACTTGAAGTTCCAAATATTGGTCCTAACCTCTAGCACTTAGTAGGTAAGATCATTATGAGGGAACTCAAGGAGAGTTCCTATATGATTACTTGGCCTTAGGATTGACCCTGGTGTTGATTTGGAGCTAAGGTACACTATACCCTTACCGTATCTTCACAATACCCTCACAATACCTTGGCTAAGACCAATACCCTAGATAAGATCCAAAATGGGGATTTTATTGATCCATGGTTCATTTAGAATGGATATTTACCCAATTGCACTTGAAATGCCTAACTTGGTCATTTGCCCCTAGGCACATCCAAATTACCTAATTGCCCTTGGGACCCAAATTTGGCCAAAATTCCCAAATTTTTGCCAAAATACCCAAAATTGATGCCCTTGGGACCCAAATTTGGCTAAAATTCCCAAATTTTGCCAAATTACCCAAAATTGATCAATTATTCCAAACACTTTGAATACATCCAAATTAGCCAAATTACCAAAATGCCCCTCCATGGCTCAAAAATCCAAAAATTCCAAAAATTTCCAAAAAATCGTAATAAATCCAAAATATTCCCAATTTCATTTTGTCTAACTACACCATGGTCCAATTTGGTCAATTTGACCATCTTTGACCAAAACCCCCAATTAGCCCCAATATTGGCTAACACCCCAAATCTCAACAATTGAATGCCTTAAGCCTCAAATTGGTATCCAATTTTTGTTGAAAATCCTTTATAAGGTCATTTATGACCAATACAACAATAAATTTGGACTTAGCCAAAAGTTAGCCCAAGTTTGACCCAAGTTTAGCCCTACATGCTTAATTTAGGTCTAAAAACCAAACTCATCAAAATCCATTCAAATTGACCACCAAATCAACTTCAAAACAATTTTCATCCTTCATGAAAATTGTTAATTATGATATTTTACACCAAAAACAACAATAAATTTGGACTTAGCCCAAATATAGCCCAAGTTTGACCCAAGTTTAGCCCTACATGCTTAATTTAGGTCTAAACCCAAACCCATCAAAACCCATTCAAATTGATCAGCAAATCAACTTAAAAAAAAATTTCTTCCTTCATGAAAATTGTTCATTATGATGTTTTGCACCAACCAAAAACATTAATTTGAGCTTAGCCCATGTCTAGCCCAAGTTTGACCCAAACTTAGCCCAACATGCTTAAAATGTCAAAAATCAAAAAATCCACCAAATTGATTAACCAATTGACCTCAAAATGAATTTCACCATTCATGAAAGTTGCTCCTCATGGTCTCTTACACCAAATGAAATTCCATCCCATCTCTCAAGTCAGTACAGTTTTTCAACAATTGGCCGTCAAAGAAGGTTGTTCAGTCCANGAATTCACTACAAAAAAATCATATTAATATTTTTTGAAAATATTTAAATTGAGAACTTATATTAGTTAATCTTTTTCTTCCCTTCCCCAAACTTAAATTTTTCAATATGAAATGATATAGGTGGAAAGAAAAATTCTAAATATAAATCATACCTCAATACTTTAGGCATTTTCATCTTTATGAAATTTTTGCAGTTCCTTCTCAAATTTTTTTTACTTTAACTGGTCTGTAATATTAGGAGCTTTCTATACATATAAAGCATTAGATAATTTGTTGGGTAATAAAATTTAGAAATAAGTACAAAACTAAACATTATACAAACACAATATTTCACTAACACATCACAGTACTAAATAAAAACAATTACAAGTACATTAAAATGCAAATATAAAAATCACATCACATTACAATTTTACAAAATAGTAATCAAAGTCTATTATAACTACACATGCAAATTTCAAACTACAACACTAAACATTTATAACAATAATTAAAAATTCTTCTAACTGCAAACATAAAAAAAAAATATAGAAAAAATGAAAGTACAAATAAACATACATTTATCTCTATCACAAAATCATGAAACAAAAGTACCTGAATCACTATCATATATAAAAATCCCATTCTATATCCTTATCTCCCTGGTTAGCAGGTGGATTGGGCCGATACTGAGTATAACGGGGGCATTCAAGAAAAGCAACATCAGGCTCACCTCTATAGTGTCGGGTCAGAGCTTCGTAGTAAGCAATCTCGAAGTCAAAATGCCTCTGTAGGTACTCACTATCATAATCATGTCTACATTCTCATCCCCAAATTATTTCATTTATTTTTTCTATACTCTTCCGCTGCAAGGTTAACTCATTCATTAAATCATGAAGGGTATGGGAACTAGAGGAAGGAAGGTCATAACTTGTAGATGAGATATCTCTACTGGTAGAAGGTTCTTTACTCCTACTCCCAGATCTTCATCCTTCATGGGATTCATACGTCTTTAAATTAGCTTTACTAATGGGTTTCATAAGGTAAACTCATTCTTCATCATCTCCAGCTTCAACTCCAGAAAGTTGGCAAAGTGCATAAATGAGGCCAGGTTGTCCCAGTCCTCCACTTAAGTCACTCCTTACCGTGGTCAAAATATTCTTATAAAAAATTCTCCCCACTTTTATAGTCCGATTGTTCTAAATAAAGAAATTTGGAATAGCTCTATCTCTTGTTACCTCACTCTGGTGATAGGTAGGTAATAGAGTAGAGGAAATAAAATAGTGTCACGCTTTAAATGTGACATTCAACATGGAAGCAGAAAAACTTACCCGTTCTCGCTGCTTTATCGTCCATGTCCCTTTCCCGTTTATCACTGCTAAAGCGTGACACTATTTTATTTCCTCTACTCTGTTACCATGGTTGTGGTCATTTTCCATGTCCCTTTCCCGTTTATCGGAGGTTGGTTTACTCCCGTTTAAACTCGGTCATTTTAGCAGAAAAACTTACCCGTTTATCGCTGCTTTATATTAAGCTGGGTTTGGACATACTTTTTATAAGGGCAAGCCCATATAGTTAATTACAACTTAAATGACCAAAGTCACCTAAGAAGACTCTCGATAAAAATCAGGAAATATTATCTTCAAGAAAAATTTCAAAGGGTAGGACTTTTCAATGAGATCGGACGTAGAGGTGTGAAAGGGGATTGGTTCAATCTAAAGTCACCTAAGAAGACTCTCGATAAAAATCAGGAAATATTATCTTCAAGGAGTTTCAAAGAGTAGGACTCTTCAACAAAATCGAACGTAGAGGTGTGAAAGGGGATTGGTTCAAATTTGGAACATTTTATATTCACCTAAGAAGACTCTCGATAAAAATCAGGAAATATTATCTTCAAGGAGTTTCAAAGGGTAGTCACCTAAGAAGACTCTCGATAAAAATCAAGAAATATTATCTTCAAAGAATTTCAAAGGGTAGCTTCTTTAACGAAATCGGACGTAGAGGTGTGAAAGGGGATTGGTTCAAATTTGGAACATTTTAAAGTCACTTAAGAAGACTCTCGATAAAAATCAGAAAGATTATCTTCAAGGAATTTCAAAGGGTAGGACTCTTTAACGAAATCAGACGTAGAGGTGTGAATATTATCTTCAAGGAGTTTCAAAGGGGAGGACTTTTCAATGAGATCAGATGTAGAGGTGTGAAAGAGAATTTCAAAGGGTAGGACTCTTCAACGAAATCGGACGTAGATGTGTGAAAGGGGACTAGTTCAAATTTGGAACATTTTTATTGTAGAATAAAAATTTCAAAGGGTAGGACTTTTCAATGAGATCGGACGTAGAGGTGTGAAAGGGGATTGGTTCAATCTAAAGTCACCTAAGAAGACTCTCGATAAAAATCAGGAAATATTATCTTCAAGGAGTTTCAAAGAGTAGGACTCTTCAACAAAATCGAACGTAGAGGTGTGAAAGGGGATTGGTTCAAATTTGGAACATTTTATATAGGACTCTTCAACGAAATCGGACGTAGAGGTGTGAAAGGGGATTGGTTCAAATTTGGAACACCTAAGAAGACTCTCGATAAAAATTAAGAAATATTTCAATGAGCTCAGACATAGAGGTGTGTGTTGACCTCACTTTTGGTTGAGGTCTACAAACTTCTTTAGTAGCCTAGGTCTAGCCATAAGACTTTCCTATTGACTAGTCTTAGAAAACTAGAAAAGGTACCCTCACCATTAGAAACTCAAAACTCTTTTCTTTACTCGACTTGAAGTTCCAAATATTGGTCCTAACCTCTAGCACTTAGTAGGTAAGATCATTATGAGGGAACTCAAGGAGAGTTCCTATATGATTACTTGGCCTTAGGATTGACCCTGG
>JXCR01117331.1:1440-14770 GCA_002079205.1 Phalaenopsis hybrid cultivar
CAACAAAGCCAAAAACTTGATCCAAAGCAAAAGCTAGGTAAATCTTTCACTATGAAACAAATAAGAATGCAGTTATAATATTTTAATATGAGATACTACACAACTATACATATCATTATCAGGTAAATAAAATTTTTTGATTAAGCCCTGAATATTGAACCCGCAGGGAGAACTAGATTTAGATAACAAAATTTACTTAGAAATATATTCTTACTTAAACTTAAAATGCTAGAATAGAAATGAAAATTTGATTCTTTTTGTAATTTTTGATAATTGAAAATAAAGTTAGCAAATAATTAACTTAACTAAAATACTTGCAAGATGAAGGTAATATAAATAAAATATTTTTTTTCTTATTATGAATCAATGATAAATATAGAAATTTTGTTGTGGAAATATGCTAAATATGTTGTGTCAAATAAGAGCAATAATATTCTTTACCCTTACTAGAGATGCTATAAAGAACATTAGCTAATCTATAATTTGAATAGTCGTGAAGACCGGCTAGGCAGGGAAGATACTAGCTCTCACTCTAGAGTTCTCTCTTCTCCCTCCACCTGAGGGCTAACATCTCGTGTCAAAACCTAAAACTATAAATTAAATTGGGGGCTTTAGCATATCACTCTAAAGTCTTCTAATTCTACACCATTTAAAAGTTTATTTCCTTATTTATTTACACTCAACCTCATAAACTACATTCTCATTCATGAAATCAATATGTGATTCTAACAATTTGTTGACTGAGACAATACCATATCGGATCTTACATGTTATCACAACAGGTATTAACATCTTAATTGGTCAAATCAAGAAGTAAATGAAGTGCAAGGTTTCATAGGTATTAACATCTTAATTGGCCAAATCAAGAAGTAAATGAAGTACAAGGATTCAAATCATCCAACTTCTTCCAACATTGAAGCCTAATACTTCACGCAACTTCTTTTAAAAATTTAATCACTTGTCATTTTAAGAAAAAAAATAAAGAAAACAACTCATAATTCACGAGGAAAACACAACCACACAAGAGTTTAAAAGTAGAAATCATGCACATAAACACTTATCTCAAATCCCCTACACAAAATGTCATGAAGTTCTTTGAATTCTCTTCCTTCACTCACAATACAAATTAAAACTCCAAATAAAAAGAAAAGGTGGCAGACGACGGCGGCGACAGTTTACTTAGATGGATGAAGGCTGTAAAGTTTGATGGGTGGCTGGCCTCTTCTCCTAGAAAAATCAAAGTCTTTTTTTATAAAAATTCAAGGGGTTTCCTTGGCGTCTCTTCAGAAATGTGTCTTCATTCAATGAATCTTCTAGAAGTTGTCTTCTCAAAAGCCAATTGAATGAATTTTCGTGTTCATGGTTATTTACCAAACTTTTATCAAGGGTTGCTTCAAACACCTCTTCAAAAATTATCTCAAATTAAATATATCATCAAGTAACTACTTATTACGCTTAAGGGTAGGGCACCTGGCACTTAGGCGTGGAGCATTTGGCGTTTAGGCGTCAGACTTGGGTGCTTAGGCGCCCTAGTTCGTTTTTGCAACTTTCTTCATTTTTGCTCTAAATTTGATCATTTTTCACTCTTTTTAGCATTTTTCATCTATTTAATTGTATCTAAAAGAAAAAACACACAAATACTCTTCATTAAAGTGCAATATCTCAAAAATAGGTATAAAATGTGTATAAAAACACTACGTATTTTAGGTGTATGAAAATCCCCCAAAATTAAGATGTTACTTTTCCTCAAGTGATATTTCAATCCTTAAAAACCAACATAAGTAAATAATGCATATGATTTTCTTTAGGAGTTACCAAAATTTTGATGTAGAAATATAGTAGTCAAATTTAGAAAAAAATATTAGCAAATGAGACCAACTTAATGTTTAGAAATTTTTAATGTTAAGAAATATGAAAATACGAGTTCCTATCTAATTCACAAATATTGTAGTTTTTATAAATATAGAGTTTAGGCATTTTATCATCTCTTCTTAAAATTTTTTATTAAGCATAATTTTACTCACTATATTATATTCTTAAACTTAAGAGTTTCTCAAGTCTTATACTTTAAAAAGATCACATGTGGAACCCATTTTTGATTTGACGCTAATCTTCAAGCTTCTCCTCCCTTTTTAAACTTTTTCTTTTCTTTTCTTTTCTTTTTCTTTTTCTTTTTCTTTTTCTTTCTTTTTCTTTTTTTTCTTCTTTCTTTTTTCTCAAGCAAGGATTACTATATCTGGATAGGCCTTTAATGATTTTGAATTACACTCTTCCTTTCTCAAATCAAAGAGTTGATATCTTGTATTATATAATAAAACTTTTTATCCAGGTTCAAACTTCTTCTTAATAATCTTCCAATCATGTCATATTTTCATTTTCTCTTTATAGATTTATGCATTATCATATGTTTCATTCCTAATTTCCTCAAGTTCATTGAGTTGCAATAATATTTTCTTATCAACCTCTTTTAGATTAAAATTAAATTCCTTAATAACCCAAAATGCTTTATACTCTAATTCTACTGGTAAGTGACATGTTTTTTTTCAAAAATAAGTCTGTATGGGGGCATTCCTATAAGAGTCTTATAAGCAGTTTTGTATGCCCATAATGAAGTATCTAATCTAGCAGACCAATCCAATTTACAGGGATTTACAGTTTTTTCTAAAATTCATTTTATTTCACGATTTGATATTTCTGCTAGACCGCTAGTCTGAAGTTGATAAGCAGTAGATAATCTATGCATAATATTATATTTTTAATTAATTTTTTTATTCTCTTATTTCTAAAATGGGTTCCTCCATCTGTAATAATTACTCTCGACATTCCATATCTTGTAAAAATATTTTTATCTAAAAATTTAGGAACACTCCGAGCATCACATTTAGGTACAACAACAACTTCAATCCATTTTAACATATAATCAATAGCAAGTAATATATATAAGTTTTCAAATGAAGGCATAAATAGTCCCATAAAATCTAATCCCCACACATAAAAAATTACAATTTTCATTGTATAATTTAGAGACATTTCATTTCTCCTAGAAATATTTCCTACTCGCTGACATCTATCACATGTTATTCATTAACATCTCTAAAAAGAGTAGGCCAATAAAATCCAGTTTGCAAAATTTTATAAAAAAGTTCTATTTATTCCAAAATGTCCTCCAAATTCAGAATCATGACATCTTTCAATTATTTTTTGAGTTTCTTCGTAAGACACACACCTTCTAATAATTAGATCTTTACATTGTTTATATAAATATGGGTCTTCCCAAAAATAGAATTTTGAATTATATATAAATTTCATTGTTTGTTGATTCTTAATATCCGGTGGTAGAATATCACTTACAATATAATTTACTACATCGGCATACCACGGTGTATTTATTTCATCAATACTATATAATTGTTCATCATGGAAATTTTCTAAAATTTTGTTTGAAAAATTAATTAATATTTCTTTTTCTAGTTTAGACAAATGATCAGCTATTTAATTATCATTTAACTTTTTATCAACTAAAGTAAAATCGAACTCTTGCAATAAAAGTATTCATCTAATTAATATTGGTTTAGCATCCTTCTTTTACATCAAATATTTAAAAGCAGAATGATCTGTGTGCATTATACATTTAGTTTCAATCAAGTAAGATGTAAATTTATCAAAGACATAAACAATAACTAATAACTCTCTTTTAGTAGTAGTGTAGTTAATTTGAGCATCATTTAGAGTTTTACTAGCATAATAGATTACTTTAAAAACTTTGTTGTGTCTTTGTCCTAAAACAGCTCCAATATCATAATCACTAACATCACACATTATTTCAAATGGTTTCTCCCAATCAAGTGGGACTATTATATGTGCAGTGATTAATTTTTCTTTCAATAGTTCAAATGCTTTTATGCAGTCCTTATTAAAATCAAATTTTGTATCTTTTTCTAAAAGTTAGCATAATGACTAAGTTATTTTTAAAAAAATTTTTACGTAGCGTCTGTAGAAACCAACATGTTCTAGAAAATTTTTACCCCTCTGACAGTAGTCGGTGGTGGTAATTTTTCAATAACTTAAATTTTTGCAGGATCTACTTCCATGTCATTTTCAGAAATTTTATGCTCAAGTACAATTTCTCCTCTAACCATAAATTGACATTTGTCCCAATTTAGTACTAGGTTAGTTTTTTCGCATAATTCCATAAATTTTTCTAAATTATTTAAACATAATTCAAATGAAGTCCTGAACACAGAGAAATCATCCATAAATACTTCTAATCCATGTTCAATCAACTTACTAAATATTGACATCATACATCTTTGAAATGTTGCAGGTGTATTGCATAGTCCAAAATACATTCTACGAAAAGCAAATGTTTCATAAGGGCTTGTAAATGTTGTTTTATATTGATCCTCGGGAGCAATTAGAATTTGATGATAACTGATATATTCATCTAAAAAACAGTAATATTTGTTTCCAAGCAATCTATCCAACATTTGGTCTAGAAAGGGTAAGGGAAAGTGATCTTTCCTGGTGACCATGTTTAATTTTCTATAATCTATACAAATTTGCCCACCAATAATTTGTCTTATTGGAATTAATTCTTTTTTTCTCATTTACTTCAACAGTCACTTCTCCTTTCTTTGTAACACTGTGAATTGGACTTACCCAAGCACTGTCTGATATAGGATATGTAATTTCAACATCTAACCATTTTAAAATTTCTTTTTTAACAACTTCTTTCATTATTGGGTTTAATCTCTTTTAAGGGTCATCTTTACGTTCATATTATTCACCTAATAGAATTATGTGCATACAAATTGAAGGACTAATTTTTTTAATATCTGCTAAAGTTCATCCAAAAGCCTTTTTATGTCTTTTTAACATTTATATTAATTTTTGTTCTTGAGTTTCAGTTAACTCAGAAGATATAATAACTGACAATGTAGATGAATCTTCTAAAAACACATATTTTAAATGAGCAGGTAATACTTTCAGTTCAAGTTCAGATGGTTTAATATTTGAAGGAATAAAATTTTTGTTATCATTTTCCAACAAATGTAAAGTTTCAAATTTGTCCTGAATATAAACTAAATTTTCTTCTTTTATTTCATCCTCATTCTCAATAAATTTTTCTTGCTTCAATTTTTCTTCAAACTTTTTCTTAAATTGCTCATTACTTAGGTAATCAATAACTTCCATCCTAAAACATTCATTATCTTTTTCTATTGCACAATATTTCATAGTTTTTGCAATATTAAATGTTACTTCTTGATCATTAACTCTCATCATTAATTCTTTTTTTTTCACATCTATCATAACTCTTCATGTTGCAAGAAATGGTCTCCCCAAAATAATAGAAATCTCTTTATCATCCTCCATATCTAATACTATAAAGTCTACAGAAAAAATAAATTTATCCATTTTTACTAATTAATATTCTATAACTCCTTTAGGACAAGTGATTGATCAATCATCTAACTGAAGAGTTACAGTAGTAGGGGAAATCTCTCCTAAATTTAAACGTTTAAAAACCGATAGAGACATAAGATTGATACTCGCTCCTAAATCACATAAGGCTTTTCCATAAAAATTTTCACCAATTGCACAAGGTATAGTAAAACTACCAGGATCTTTTAATTTTTCAGGAAGCTTTTTTCTTTTTTCTGAATAAAAGTGCTACACTCTTCACTAAGTGCAGCAGTATCATGATCTACAAACTTCCTTTTCTTGTTTAGTGTATCTTTCATAAATTGCACATAACTTGCCATTTGTTTCAAAGTCTCAATGAAAGGAATGTTTATCGTTAATTTTTTAAGGATTTCTAAAAATTTTGTAAATTATTTGTCTTTATTCTTCTACTTTAGTCGTTGAGGAAATAGAGGTACAGGTTGTTCTAGGGGAACTTGTGTTTATTCATTTTCCATCTCTTCCTTCTCCTCATAAGCTTCAGTTTCTCTTTGGATTCTTGTTTCAAATTTTTTTCCACTTCGTAATTGAATAGCTTTAATTTGCTCCTTATTTTGATCTTTAGGATTAACTTCAACAGTTTTCGGAAGATTTCCTGAAGGT
Organism: Phalaenopsis hybrid cultivar; assembly: GCA_002079205.1. Lineage (NCBI taxonomy): Eukaryota > Viridiplantae > Streptophyta > Magnoliopsida > Asparagales > Orchidaceae > Phalaenopsis > Phalaenopsis hybrid cultivar. Next base: position 7,504 of record JXCR01117331.1, read on the forward strand.
CTATTACTAAGTGTAGTAACAATATGTCATAATTGATTTTCAATATTTCTAATACAGCCTCTTGATTTTGTATTTGAGTTTCTATATTCAACATTACCTCTTCTATCGTTAACTTCTTTTCCTTAACTTGTGGATTAGGGTTAGAGTTAAATCTAGGAGGATAATAAGGTCCATAATTAGGATTTCCTTGATTATTTAAATTTCCTGAGGGGTTCATTGAATTATTATAATTATTCCAACTAAAATTAGGGTGATTTTTTCATGCAGGGTTTAAATAGTTAGAATAAGGATTATTATTTCAATTATTAATAGCACTCCAATTTGAACAATTTTTTTTGATATAGCTGCAATTTGAGATGTTAAAATAGACATTGCATCAAATTCATGAATATTAGCTACTTTCTTAGGATTTACCCGTTCAGAGGGTCATTGAAAATTATTAGTAGTTATTTCTTCTATTAAAGATTATGCTTCATCAAAAGATTTTAACATTAAAGATTCACCTGCAACAACATCTATAATAGATCTAGATGATCCTACTAATCCATTGTAAGAAGCTTGAATTATTAACCAATCTGGAAAAACATGGTGTGGATATTTTTTAAGGAGATCCTTAAATCTTTCCCAGGCTTCATATATCGATTCCCCTTCAAACCGACAAAAAAAATATAATATCATTTCTAAGCTTAGCGGTTTTCAAGAGTGGAAAATATTTAGCTAAGAATTTTTGTAATAGTTCTTCCCAAGTTCTGATAGATCCAGGTGCTAATGAATTTAACCAAGCTTTAGTTTTATCCCTTGATGAAAAAGTAAAAAGTCTAAGCCTAACAACATCATTAGACACTCAGTTATATTTAAAAGTAGCACAAATTTCAAGAAAACTAGCAAGATGTAAGTCAGGATCTTTAGTAGGTGTTCCTCCAAACTGATTATTTTGTATCATTTGGATAATTGCAGGTTTAAGCTCAAATGAATTAGCAGCAACATCAGGATTTTGAATAGTTAAGTGAAGTTCATCTGCTGTCGGATTCACATAATCTTTTAAAGGTCTTTGTTGATTTTTGTTTATTTGATTATCTAAGTTATTAACCCTGTCGTTCAAAATTTTAATTTCTTGTTGTTGTTTTCAAATCTTTCTAATAGTACGTTCTAATTCTGAGTCGTAGGGTACTAAACCTTCAGATCTAATATTTTGCATAAACAAATATAATAAGCAAAGAAAATTTTCTTAAATATATNAACGACACACATAGATATATTTTTCATCTTTCTCCTACCTTATTTGGATGAAACCAAACAAAAGAAAGGAAAAGTTAAAAATTATTGCACAATACTACTTTCCTTTAAACCATATATATAGGGTATCCATGAAAATCGAAACACCTCGAATCCATACCGCCATCTTCGGAGATTCACTCCAAGTCGATATGAAAATCAAGAAAATGAAAAGATGAAAAATTTTGAAAACTAGCAAAAAATAAATTCTTATTTGTCATAGATAGTATTTATAGAAGGGTCTTTGGCTGTCTCGGGAAACACTAAACTCTGACTCGTAAGACTTGAGTGGTTGGAGAACCGCCTAGCTAGCCTCGCTGATAAGTGGTTGGAGAACTGCTTAGCTAGCTTCCCTAACCAAACACAGAAGGGGCGCACCTTAGTGTGGTTGGACATGGGTCACCGCGACCACCTAAGCCTGTTGCTAAGCTAACCTAGGAGCGGTCGCTGGCAAATCAAATTCAGAACAAGGACCAGTGCACTGGTGGAGTGTACGTCAGTCCTACCCCAATCTCACAGAGAGGCAACTAGTTGAACGACTCAACCGCCTCCTCATGTGTCTAGCTTTGTTTCCTCTAGTCAACTCCCCTCACATGTTCTTAGATCCGACTGGTAGTCCCTCAACCTCCAACTCCTTTCCAGCTGGTCGACCCTCGTCTACATGTTTTCTCTTTGTTACCAACCATACACTTCAGGGGGGTTTCTTGTTCTGCTCTCCTGCTGGATGATGGAGTTTTTTTTTATTGAAAGCCAGAAGGCCTTCAATAAGGCTTCCTCGCTCACTGATTTTTTGCCACTCGATATCACCATTCTCTGTTAAGAACCAAGTGAAGGGCCGGAAATTCAGAAATGGTGATGAAAAGTGTTAATCAAGCTTTATTTATAGGAATACTAGCACAAAAATGTAGATAGTTGAATTATTAAAAGTACTTATTCATAATATATAATTCAATTTTTACATTTAATTATCTTATTCTTGTCGCAGATGTCGCCTTTGAGAAGTAAGAGAATTGGAGAACTAAAAATATACATAAAAATATGAACACATAAATCTCAATTAAGTTTACCGGATCTCACTAATTAGACATCGAAAGACTACATTAAGATAATTAAATACCTGAGATGCCAAACATAATTTCCTTTGGTTGGAACCATGAGCCAACCAAAAAAAAGCATAGTCGAATGAAAGAACTCGAAACACCTGATCCAAGGGATGGTTATCTGTATATCTCGATTGATTCTAGGATATTCTACAAAGATGACCAAAGGGAGACCCAATTTATTTTTGTCTACTCCTGTGCGAATTCCCTTTGTCCAAGAGAGAGCTACCTATCAGATTATGGAGATACACCATTTGCCTGGTGGTTTAAGTTCACAGTAACAACAAGAGGGCATCTACTAAGGATTCTCTTGAGAAAATCTACCGAAGATCTTTCAGCAGTTAGAACGGTTATCAGACGACCAATGATTGTGGTTCATTAAATGCTCCTCTTCATACAATTATGAATACAAATGGTGCCAAATTCAGTTGCAGATATTAAAGGCTCATGGAATTATTTACAAATTTGAAAGGGTGTAATAATTACTTGTAACATCCCTATTAAAGTAGGGATAAACATGTAAATTCACTACATCCCCCTTTGATCTATAAATAAGTGATCATTTCTTCAATAAAAAACAGCTAGATTTACTCTCTGAGAACTTGTATTATTGCGCACTACTATCTCTTTCTTTATCTCTCTCTATGTCTACTCCTTTCATCTGTCCAACGCTCTATTCTTTAAGTGTGATCCACCAGACATACTTGGATTCAACAACAATGCATATAAAAGCGTTCTTACCTCATGCAACATTAGAGAAAACTTTTAGGTAGCGACTACCATTCAAATTTTCTTGCCAAGTGCTTCGTGCACCTAACACAAGAACACTTTCTTAAAATGGTTCCCATAGCTTGCACTAAATTCAATAATACTAAACTACCAAGCAAGCAAAACTCTTATAAGCACTACGATTTTAAAGAAATATGTTGTGCACCAATACCCCTCATAGCTTTGGAATCAGATTTCTTAACTGTGCCTCCATTGATTATGAACACTATTGGAAAGTTATTCACACCATCGAATGCAATTGACTTGTGGGTAAAAAGCAAAGCATAAATTCTCTTCATAGACTTCTGTCGGTGCTTTTTAATCATCTATTGCTCTACCAAGCTCTCCTCCAACGTTTCCTTTATGTGCATGGAACAATAGTTCAGCGGCAGATAGTTTTCTTATAATATTGAATGAGAAATTATAGAAGGGCATGATAATATTTCTACGGTGCTTGGTTTGGTTTCAGGCTCACCTGTTTTTACCGTGAGCATCTTTAAAGACAGCACGAATGTTTTTCTTTTTTAACATTTGGTAATTCTTAGCTGGTTTTAATCTTCATTTTGTTTTAGAGTTAGGCGAGGATCACACATGCAAACCGGATGAAGTACGAGCATGTAGGGCTGTCAAAATGGGTCGTTGTTCGCAAACAGCTCGTGTTCGGCTTGTTAAGAAGCTCGTGTTCTGCTCGTTCGTTAAGTTAACGAGTCGAACACAAATAGTGATTAGTGTATATATATATATATATATATATATATAATTTTTACAAAAATTAATTGAATACAAGGCTACAAAGATTTATAATCAATTAAAAATTTTATTTAAGAAAATAGAATAAAAATCATTAAATTATATTCAAATGATGTTTTAATATAAATAATAATTTTTAATTCTTGTCCTAACTCTTAACATCTTATGGCTACGTGATTAGGGTTGTCAAAATGATTATTTATTTGTGAACAGCTCGTGTTCATCTCGCTAAGCAAACAAGTTGACACGAACAAATTTTTTGAGCTCGAAATATAAACGAGTCGCTCGCTCTTCTTAGGCTCGTTTACGCCCCTACGAGCATGTAAACTTAAAGGACGCGGTATAATTTGCAAGCACTAAAAGAGATAATATAGATAAATCGAATACCCCAATATATCATGAACTGAATGATAAGAACTTCGGTGAATCTTGGTAATTCAACAATACTACTGCATTAAATCATATTACTTTTTCTTTTGGGAAATGTTGGAATATATTAAATGGAATGCTATATTTCCACTTAAGAAATTATGTGTATTGTTGGCTTTCTCTTTAGGCTGCTAATGTTCACCAAAATTCCATGGATCTTGTTGTCCGATGTTGCATGGTGGGCTTATTGATCCTTTTTGTGGATAGATATTGTAGAACATATTCATTAAATCATTCAATAAATCCTTTATTTCAGTAATCTTTATTCAGTGACAAGTACTTGTTTATAAGGATAGCAGTGAAAGAAAATGAAATATGGCTTTCTATTTGCCTTTTTCTTTAGTTCTGTCTTACCAAAGCAAATAGCAACTACTTGTTTTATCTCTTCAATTGATATTAGAGCACCTTTCCTAATAACCATTCTTTGTCTTCTTCTACCTCATTCATCCTTAGTCTTTAATTCATGCTTGCAATCCTATTTCTCATGGAAGGCTCCACCAGTTCTCTATTCATTTGTGAAAATAAGTCATGGCCGCTAAGGTGTAACTCACCCAATTCCTCCTCAATTGAATTTTTTTATTTCAACATAAAAATGTAATTTCCCTTCAGATTGCTTAGAAAATCATCTCAAATGGAGAGCTCAAGTGTTGAAGGTCTCTCGAGCTAATGAATTTGAAGATTATCTGAATTGTTCTTTCCCTCATTCTACTGGTGAAATTACATATGATAATATCAATATAATTCCTAATCCTCATTCTGCTCATTGGATGTTGATAGATCAAAACTTAGATGTTGACTTGTTTTCACCACTTTCACACCACTATTGCCATATGTTCTTAATCTTGAGTCTTGTGCTGAAACTTGAAGTACCATTGATCGACGACTACAATATACTAACCTTTATAAAGTAATCCAACTAATGAATGAGTTGCATGATACACCAAAAATATATGCATTTTTAAACTCATTTTTGGTGATATTGCACTTTAATGGAATGTGTTTTTTATGTTTTATTGCAGGTTGTTAATTTTTAGGACTTGGAGCAAGAATGAAGCAAAAAATGATGAAATTTGGAGTCAAAATGGAGAATTTGAAAAATTGTTTAGCGTCGACGACGCTGTTTGACAGAGAAGGCGGATTAAATTAAATGGCCTCTGGCTCAAACGGCGACAGAATGGGAGCCGACAGCGCCAATGTCGGTGCAGGCCCTATTTCTAGAAGATTCGATGAATTTGGACTCTTTTTAAAGAGTTTTTGGATGCACCTATTGGGGAACCAACCCTAGGCTCTATTTATGACTGAAATTTGATCGGAAACCCCCCCTCGCACTATTTCACATTCTTCCACTCACTCAATTTTTCTCTTTGCACACCTACATTCCACGCCATTCCATAGCATTAGTTAGTTATTGTCTTTATAGTTTTGAGTTTCTGTGGTGAGTTTAAGTGTGAATTCTTCTCTAAGAAGTGTTGGAGAGGAGGAAATGTGAGAGATTTCTTCTTTCTACATTTTCTAAGAGAGGATACAAGAGATTTGCTTTGAAAAAGAGTTTTAGATAAGTATTGTTTGTTTATAATAGTTGTATGAACTTTCTTTTATATATGAAATTTCTATTTTGGTGTGTTTTTCTCATGAAATATGAGTAGTTTCCTTTTTTTTCTCCATACTCTGAGATATGGTGAAATGAAGAGATAATTTGGATGTGCCAATGTTAAAATTTAAAATAAAAAGTGATGATTTTTCAACTCCGCTCTTAATTTATTTTTCGATCAGACCAATTGAATTGTTAAAATATGTTGTGAAACATATGATCCGGGAAATGGAGTATGAGTTTTACGACAGAGTGAGAAACAAATTTAAGTCCATGAAAGAGTGTTTTGTTCATGGAATTAAGTGCAAATAAATAGGAAATATACTTTGTTAGGTGTAGAATTGGAGATATTTTTAGGGTGACAAACTAAAAATCTCCAATTCGATCTTAGTGTTTAAATATTAAATCGAGAGTTAGCCTTCAGGGGAAGGGAAGTGGGAGCAAGTATCCTCCTAGCCTAGCCACAAATTTAGGGACTAAACCTAAGATTAGCCAATGATTTTCTATAACACAAATCAGGGTAGAGAATTAAAATTGCTTCTATTTGGCATAATACATATTTAAACCATTTATTTCATCTCGAGGGTAGAGAATTAAAACTGCTCCTATTTGGCACAATAAATATTAAAACCATTTATCTCATCTCATTTTACCAAAATCTCATAGAATATTTAGGGACTAAACCTAAGATTAGCTAATGATTTTCTATAACACTGAATCAGGGTAGAGAATTAAAAATTACTCCTATCTAGCACAATACAAATTTAAACCATTTATCTCATCCCATTTCACCAAAAAGCTCATTGTAGCGGGGAAGATATTTTTTTATATAAGAAAACTTCATCACATAAATATAGTTTAGTAGTTACTACTTTTAAACTCTGCATTTAAGTTTTGCTAGTAGTTAATAATTTAGTTTTGTTAGTATCTTACACATTCAAAATTAGTGACAGTAATTTCTTTTGATTTCTGTGAATTTCCTAGTTAATTTATCACTTCAAATTTAAACATTCCCCGTGAGATCAATATTTGAGACTTAAACAGAAAATCTTATATTATTTGATAACGATAGATATACTTGCGTAGAATCCTAATCTTAAGTGTTTAAAGTTATTATTAATAAAATACTACTTTAAGATTTTAGCACATTTGTAAAGCGGAGTCAACTTTATAAATTTTACACATGTATATTCAACCGGGATTAAGTTTTTGGCACCGTTGTCGGGGAAGGTAACAATAAATTAAATAAATTAAGCAAATTAAGAAAATTAGAGATAAAAATATACAAAGTAATATATATATATATATATATATATATATATATATATATATATATATATATAAATAAATAATC
>JXCR01117335.1:0-12266 GCA_002079205.1 Phalaenopsis hybrid cultivar
AGAGGTTTGAAGAAGGGTGTGAGAGGTTTCAAGAGAAGGGAGGTGTGAGAGAGAGAAGTCTTGGTGGAAGAGAGGTTTGAAAAGGGGGGCGAGAAGTTTGAAAGGTGGGGTGAAAGGTTTAAAGAGTCGTAAGGGTGGTGTGAGAGAGAAGTCTTGTAGGCAGAAAGGTTTTTCTTCTAGTGTTGTAAGAGGAGAGGGAATGTGAGAGATTTCTTCTTCATTACATTTATAAGAAAGAATTGAGTGTGATTGTAAAGAGAGAAGGTGCTAAAAGGGAACTTTAAGGGATTTTCTTGAGAAGAGTGTGAGATAAGTTGTTTTCTTTCCTTTTTTTTATTTTATAAACTTGTTTTTATATATAAAATCTATGTTTTGTCATATCCTTCTCATGAATTATGAGTAGTTTTTTTTATCCTTCTTCCTACAAGGTGATATGGTTTTGTGAAGAATTAATTTTGTTATGTAAGGTTTTAAATGTCAATAAATTGTGATGATTCAAACTCTAATCCTCATTTACTTTTCAATCTGGTCAATTGAAATTTTAAATTTGTTGAGAAACATAAGATCTTAAAGGGCTACGCTTTCTAAAACAAGGTAAGAGTCACATTCAATTTCATGGGTGAAAATTTAGTCCATGGGGTTGGGTGCAAATAAATAGGGAAATATATGGGTGCAAAATTGGAGAATTTAAGGTGACATATTGAAATCCCAAATTTGGTCGAGTTTCTTGGAAACTAAAGCAAGATTGTTAGCCCTCATGGGAGGGATAAGTGAGAGCTCTCAAGTGGCAGCCAATATCCTCTCAACCTAACCACTGATTTAGGGATCAAACTCTGGATTAGTTAATGTTCTTTATGCACTCTCAGAGGGTAAATAATAGAATTGCTCCCATCTGGTACAATACAATTTTATATGTATTTTAAATGATTTAATTACTTCACAATCCATAAACTCATTATAAAGGGGAAGGATGTTTTCTTAAATTTGAACTCTCTGTTACATAGCTTATTTAGTCTTAATAAGTTTAATTTTGAAGTTTAGCAAAAAAATTATTTAACCTAGTTCTTTTAACTGCATTTCATTTAGCTTACAGTAAATTTACTTTAGATTTGTTTTGTGCACTTAAGTTTTGTAGTTTGAATACTCTGTTTTACATTATAACAATAAGAATTTTCAACTCCCTGCGGGATCGATACTTAGGACTCCATTAGAGCCCTTTATTACTTGAACGATATGTATAATTGCATTATTATTATTGTTTGGCAGATTAAATATTTTTAAAGAAAAAATTATTTAAATTAAACTTATATTTATTGGGATTAAACTGCATATTTACTATTTGTGTTGTCATGTGTGTATCTTAATATTGAAAGATATTTGCAACGCACCACAAAAACCACGCATCAGAGGACCATCCACATGTGTTTCTAAAAGAGTAAGGGATCAAGTTAAGCATGTTTGGTTAAGGCTTTAGGTTGCCAATGAGTGTGAGGGGTATGAAGTGTGTGTGTGCAAGAATGACTAAGACCACACTACCCAGGCCTAACCTTAAGGCCAAACAGTCCTATGGGGATTCCTCTTGAGCTCTCCCATTTTGGCTGCACCTACTAAGTGCTAGAGGTTATAACCAACATGTGGAACTTCAATATGAGCAAAGAAGAGTTTTAGATTTTCTAATAGTGAGGGTTTATTTGTTATTCATCTAGGAATAGTCAACAAGAAAATTCTATGGCTAGATCCTAAGATTTTAAGGAAGAGACTAGACGTCAACCAAAAGTGAGGTCAACAACTACACTCTTCACTAAGTGCAACTATCTCATTGTCTTTAAACTTCATTTTTCTATTAAGTATATCCTTCATAAACTTTATGTAACTTGGCATTTGTTGCAAGGCTTCAACGAATGGAATATTTATGGTTAGTTTCTTAAATATTTATAAAAGTTTTGAGAATTGCTTATCCAATGTTTGTTGTCTCAATCTTTGAGGAAATGGCGAAGGTGGTTTTTTAATAGTAATTTTTATTGGTTTGATAGGATATTCTGAATCACGATGAATATTCTTCAGATTTTTCAATTTCCACCCCTTTGTTCTCAACTTCAATCTCTTTTTAAAATTTTTTTCCACTTCTTAGTTGTATAAATTTAATTTTCTCTTTATTCTGATCTTTTGGATTAATCTCAACATTATTAGGAAGACTTTTTTGAGGCCTACTGCTAAGTGCAGTAGCAATATGTTGCAATTGATTCTCAATGTTTCTAATTTATGTTCCTTGACTTTGTAATTGATTGCCCATTTATAATGTCAATTCTTCCATAGACAATTTCTTCTCCATAAATTGTGAATTGTTGTTAAAATCAGGAGGATAATAAGGTCTATAATTAGTATTTCCTTGATTGTTTACATTTCCCAAAGGGTTCTCTTGATTGTTACCCCATAATGGATTTACACCATTAAAGTTATTGTTATTCTAACTAAAATTAGGGTAATTTTTCCAACCAAAAGTGTAATAATTAGAATATGGATTATTAGGTTGATTATTTATTGCATTCAAAGTTTCATACAATGATAAAAAAATTATCATTTGTCTAAATGAAATTTCCTCAACCATTGGTGGTGTTTGAGATTTTATCATTCCAAATTGATCCAACTTCTATGTTATTGCAGTAATTTGAGAGGCCAAAATAGAAATTGCATCAGAGTCGTGAATATTAGCTACTCTTTTGGATTTAAACTTTTAGAGGGCCATTGAACATTATTTCTAGTCATCTCTTTAATTAATGAATATGCTTCATTGAATGGTTTTGACATTAATGATCAACCAACAACAACGTCAATAATAGATCTGAGAGATCCAACTAATCCATTATAAAATGCTTGAATTATTAACCAATCTAGTAAAACATGGTGTGGTATCTTTCTAAAGATATCTTTAAATTGTACCCAAGCTTCATATATTGATTCCCCTTCAAACAGAAAAAAAGATGTAATATCATTTCTAAGCTTAGCAGTTTTTTATAATAAGAAATATTTAGCTAAAAATTTTTGAGATAATTTTCCCCAATTTTTTACTGATCCAGGTGCTAAAGATTTTAACCACATCTTAGCTTTATCCCTTAATGAAAAAGGAAAAAGTCTGTGTCTGATGCTGTCTTTTAAAACTCTGTCATATTTAAATGTAGCACATAACTCTAGAAAACTTGCAAGATCTAAATTTGGATCTTTAGACGGTGTTCCTCCAAACTGATTATTTTGTACCATTTGGAAATAGTAGATTTAAGCTCAAATGAATTAGCAGCTACAACAGGAGTCTGTATAGTCTAGTGAACTTCTTCTACTGTACGGTTAGCATAGTCTCTTAATGTTATTTGTTGATGTTCATTTCCATACATTGATTATTTAAATTGTTTGTCATTTTGTTAAGTTCTTTTTATTTTCAAATTTTTCTTGTAGCTCATTCTAATTCTAAATTATAAGGTATTAATCCTTCGAATGCTAATCTTCACATACACAAACAAAAGTAACAATTATAAAATTAAGCACTCACACAAGAACAAAAATACTTTTGTTGTTCTCTTTTAATTATAATTTTTTGTTACTTTTAAATTAAAATTTATAGTTCAAACAAATTATTTCAAGTAATTTACTGTAGTCTCCACGGCAACACCGCAAAAAACTTGATGCAAGTTTTTTTATGCGTTGTAAATGTTTTTCAACACTACAACATACAAGGCAGCTATACTCAATAATAAGCAAATTAACCACAATAAAATTTACTTTAGTACAATAAGTTTTCTCCTTTAAAATATCTAAAGATGCCACTCCTAGTGAATTAAGGTGTACTTTCAATTTCAGATTGTCACTAGGTTGCAAACGTAAGTATATGTATCACTCAAGTAATAAAGGGCTCTAATGGAGTCCTAAGCATTGATCCCACAAGGAGGTGAATTTTTTTTTGGAAAATCATGCAAAAGCACAATATTTAAGGTATAGAAAACTTAAGTAAGAAAATAGGTCAAAATTTGTTTAATGTCACTAACAAAATTAAGTTTACTACACTAATCTCTAAACGTCAAAGTTAAATTTGCTAAAAACTAAACTTGGTATTATGACGAAGAGCTAAAATTTAAGAAAGCATCCTTCTCATTACATTAAGATTATAGTCAGTGAATCATCAAATTGAAAAAAAAAATATATTATATAAAATAGGAGCAATTATATTCTTTATCCTTTTTACAAGTGATAAAGAACATTGGCTAATCCAGAGTTTATTCCCTAAATCTGTGCTTAAGCTGGGACGACACTGGCTCTCACTCTAGATTTCCCATGTTCCCCTCGCCTGAGGGTTAACATCTCGCTTTAGTTTCTAAAGGCCTGGAGAAAATTGGGGATCTTAGTCCGTCACCATAAAATCTCTAATTCTATGCCAATCAATGAATTTTTCCATCTTAGTTTGCACTCAACCCAATGGACTACTTTCTCATCCATGAAATTGAATGTTATTCTTAATTTGTCGTGGAAAACATTGCCCATTTGGATCATATAAGAGTGGATCAATTTCAAGTTTTGATGGGCTTTGCGGTATGGCCGTGAAATGCTCTGGTTTTTTAGCTCAAAATTATGGTTAGAAAGTGGGAATGCAGGGCTAAAAATGATTGAAATGGGCTTAGGGAGGGTGCAATTGAATTTTGGAGTGATTTTGGCAGAGTTTCCTTATTGTTTGTGCATCATCCACTTTTTGGCAAGAGGTGGTGTCCTATTTCTAGAAGAGGAAAGGGGTTTTAATTGGGCAAGCTGAGGTGTTTAAAATGTTGCTTATGTGGAGTGCCTACTAGGTTAGAAATCCTATTGGAATGATCCAAATTGGATAGCTTTAATTTTTGGTTTGAGTCATGTTAGCTCCCCTTGGGCTTAAATTTTCCGGTAACCAAGGTGGTTGGCTAGCCAGGGAGAGGTCAACATACGGATAAGGAAAGTCTGGAGTGGAGGAATGTGAAATCAATTGGGTATTTCCATGTGTAAAGGTGGTTAATTGAAATGTAAAGAAGTTTGGGCTAGGTTTGGGTCAACCATAGTTTAGGTTTATGTAAATGGACTTTGATGGCTTCCCATGGTCGACCAAGCTCAGGTGGATGAGCTGAAATGGTGAGGAGAAGTCCCCATTCAAGAGATTATGGCTAAACATATAGTGAAGCATTAAAAGAGTTAAAAAAATTTTCAAGTGAGCTTAGAGGAGTCTCCTCCTTTTGCCACTTTAAGCATGGTGACATGGCAATGGCTCATATGGCTTGCATGTTGCTTAGAGGTGGATTCATGGCTTTCCTTGGCTTGGCTTATTTGCATGAGAATGGATTTTTAAATTTTTTGTAATTTTGAGGGGATTTGTCATGAGGCTAATTATGGAAGGATTTAATCATGCATATGGTATCAAATTTTAATTCAGTTGAATGGATGATGAGAAGCATTTGTCATGTGGACTAGATGATTAATTGTCAAACATGATAGGCTAGATGATTAATTGTCAAGAAAGAGGATTCATTTTGAGCATAAATGTAATGAAATAGAGTTGGGTTTGATGGAATTGGCTTTGAAATGGTTTTGATAGAAATTGGGGATAAATTGGGAGTTTTGGTGAAAATTAGGTTACTTTGGTAATTTTTATAAGTTTAGGGAAATTTGAATATTTTTTAGGAGTGTCAAGTATTTTAGGTCAAATGGGTAATTTGGAAGAATTTAAAAATAATTTTTTGAATGAGAAATTGGTATTTTGGACCTTTGAGGCATTTTGGGAATTTTAGGAACTTTGGTTATTTTGGGAGATTTGGGTAATTTTCATAGTTTAAAGTAGTTTAGAATGAATTTTGGTGTGTGATTGGAAATTTGGGTAATTTTGGCAATTTTTGGGTTCCAAGGGTATTTTGGTAAGTTTTGGGGAATTTTAGGTAGTGTGAACATGCAAGCCATGAAGCCTCCCTAAGCCAATAATCCATAGGAGAACCCATTTTAGATCTTCCACATGTTGATCTTAGCCATTGTAACCAAAGTTCAAGGGTTTGGGACTACCCATATGAGTTTCCAAAAGGAGTTAGGAGGTAGGTCAGGTATAAGTGACTTTAGCATTTAGGGTGTGTAGGGAATTGGGATAGGTTCAAGTGTATGTGTGTGAGAGGCCAAGACCAAGCCACCTAGGGTCATCCTATGGGTCCACTAATCCTATAGGAACTCTTTCGTAAGTCTTCACATGTTGGTCATGACCATCTTAACCAAGCCTGAAGGCTTGAGACCACTCATGTGTGACTTCACATGAAGAGTCAAGAAGTGTATAGAATTTCTATGTGGTAACATTATAATAGTAGTCCTCTAGGATAGTCAATAGGAAAGTCCTATGGTCAGATCCTAGGCTTCTAAGAAAGAAAGATTGAACCTCATTAAAAATGAGGTCAGCAAATGAACCCCTAATAGGTGTGGTGTGTTGAACAAGCACGTCACAGGCGTTGATTTTGACTAAAATGATAAAAATAACCAATAAAATTTTTCAAGCTCTCACACTTAGAATGGTGTTGAGAATTGAATCAAATTTAAACATGAGCAAACTTGGCTCAAATCAAAGAAGATATTGTTTCTGTTAGGGATTAGTATGTATTTTTCAAATTATAGTTATAAATTTGAGTATTCAAATTTGAATGTTGATTTGATTTATCTTTTTATTTCAATTAATTTTATGGATTTTAATGAGATTAAAATTTAAGTGAAGGAAAAGATCAGATTGAGAAGGAAAGCATTAGGAATAATACCCAATGCCAGAGTTCATCAAAGAAGATTTTAATTAGAAGGAATTTTTGTGCCGACATGATATTCACACTAAATTGCGAGGATTACAATAGGAATGGATCATAATACAATGTGACATTGGATGTAAAATTCTTGACCTCTAGAACTTGATTTGAAATGTTTCAATAGGAAAAGATTCTAAAGCAACACAAAATCAGATGTAAAATTTTCAACCTCTAAAATTTGATTTCAAATGTTGCAATAGGAGGAGATCCTAAAGCGACGTGGATCACATATAAAATTTTCAAACTATAAAATTTGATTTAAAAGGTTACGATATAAGAAGACCCTAAAGCAACACAAAATCAGATGTAAGATTCTCAATCTCTAGAACTTGATTTGAATGATTGCAATAGGAGAAGATCCTAAAGCGACGAGGAATCAAATGTAAGATCCTGAACCTCAAGAATTTGATTTGAAGGGTTTCAATAGGAAGAGATCTTAAAGCAACGCGATATTGGATGTAAGATCCTTAACCTCTAGAATTTGATTTGAAAGATTGGGATAGAAGGAGAACCTAAAGCCACATGGAATGGGATGTAAAATCCTCAACCTTTAGAACTTGATTTGAAAGGTTGCGATAGGAAGAGATCCTAAAGCCACGCAGAATCAGATGTAAAATCCTTAACCTCTAGAACTTGATTTGAATGGTTGCGATAGGAGGAGATCTTAAAGCAATGCAAAATCAGATGTAAAATCCTTAACCTCTAGAAATTGATTTGAAAGTTTGTGAAAGGAGGAAATCCTAAAGCAACGTGGAGACAGATGTAAAATTGTCAACCTCTGGAATTTTATTTGAACGGTTGCAATAGGAAGCAATCCTAAAGCAATGCGGAATTGGATGTAAAATCCTCAACCTCTATAATTTGATTAAATTTTGTGAAAATTATGTAAACTTGATTTAAAAAATAAAAGAAATAAAAGACATAATTTATCTCACAATCCTTCCCAAACAAATCCCTAGAAGTTCTCTTCAAGAATTTCTCTCCTTACAAGCACTCTCAATTCTCTATTAGAAGTGTAATGATGAAGAAATCTCTCACCTTCCCTCTCCTCTTACAATCCTTGAAGAAACTCTTCAAGCCCTTGACTTTCTCTCTCTCTCTCTCTTTCTCTCTTTCACCCCCTTACATGTCACCTCCTTTTTGTTCTTTAAAACCTATCTTTTATTAAAGGTTACCTCCATCCAAAAAGAATCCAAAATTCCCTCCAAAATTCTATCTAAAACTCAACCCTTTTGAATTCAAAAGACATGTTCATTGATCCAAGAGATATATCCCTTCATAAAAGAACCTTTGAAAGTGTCAAGAATCATTGAATCACTCGAAGGGGTGTTTAGAATAAGTGTCTCTTTGAAAATTCACACAAAATTCATTTTGAACCGTATTATTCCTCAAAAAATCATCTCTGACGCATCTGGGGCCAGCTTGCTTAAGTCTGCACTGTGGGTTTTGGCACTTCAGGCATCAAATCTGGTAAATCTGGTGCATCTGGTGCAAGCTCTCTGTCAAATGGCACTTCTGGTGCCACACTGGCACATCTAGCACCATCTTTATTTATAATGGCGCTTCTAACGCCAATCTAGCGCATTTGGTGTTGAATTCCCAAAATTTGCTATTTTGGCTCCAAATTTTGTCCTTTTTGCTACTTTTGCTCCAAATGCCTAAAATTGATATTCCTACAACAAAAACATAAAAAACACCCTTCTTTAAAGTGCAATATCACTAAAAATAAGCATAAATTGTATACTTAAAATAACATATTATTTTGGTTTATCAAGTCTCCACAGGTTTATTTGGCCTTAGAGTTAGCCCAGGGTGGTGTGGTCTTGGTCAGTCTTGCACTCACACACTTGAACCCCTTACCTCCACTCACAACCCAAAATCCTAAACAAAGCATACTTAGCATGATTCCCTACTCTTTTATAAACTCGTGTGGGTGGTCCCCCAATGCCTAGGATGGCTAGGAACAACGTAGGGAGGATCTAAAATAGAGAATTTATTTGGTCTCATAGCACCATTAAGGTAATTTTTTGATTAGCCTCCTCAGTAAACCCCAATTTCACCAAAAATTTCCAATTTTGGTCTTTTAGCCCCAAACTTTTCCACAATTACCAAAATGTCCCTAGAACCCTTAAATTCCAAAAGTAGCCCAAATCTTCAAATCCTCTCCAAAAAACATGTCAACCCATTTTAAAACACTCAAATTGCTCAAAAGCACCAGAATTTTCCCAAAATTCCAAAAATACCCCCAAAATTATCCAAATTAGCAAAATACCCCTCATGCCCCAAAAATCCCCAAAATTTCTAGTCACTCTTAATGACCCTAAAATCAATCCTAACCACCTAATGGGTCCAATTTGACCAAACTCCCAATTTTTCCCTTAAAGGCCCAAATTCCCCAAATCCATCCCAATTTCCCCAAATCCATCCCAATTTCCCTAAATTCACTCCAATTTCACCCAATGTCAAACCTAGGTCACTCACCAACTTGTTCAATCCCAATCTACATTGATTTAAAATCCAATTGACTCAACCTACAAGTCCTAATTTCCATTTTGAGCCAAAATCCCCAATTTGACCATACCCTTAAAATTCTACTAAATTGAATCACATATCCAATCCAATTTCCGCAATTTTGATTCCTAAATTCTTCGTAACACTCCTCTAGAAAAAATTTGAACCTTGAATTTGCCTAGACCCTAACCTGAACCTAACAAAAATCCAAGTTAAGTCAAACCCCCCATTTTTGCCCAAATTCCCAAATTTCATCAAATTAAACTCCATAACCTCTCAATTTCCACCCAATTGACTTCCCAATCACTCATGACAATATCCTACACCAAATTGAACCTTTAATTTACCTAATTTTAAGCTCTAGCAAAGTCAAACCCAAGTACAAGTCTAAGCCAAGGTCTTGAACCCAAACCCTAAATTTACTTCAAGCCATTTGGTCTAGTCCAACCTTGGTCACCACAACCACAATTTGGACCTTAAGAAATAACCTAGATGCACCTAGCCCACACTAGTGGTGTCATCGAGCAAGGGCCCCTTGAATTAGGGGATTTCTTCCTAAAAATGACTAAGCCCAAAGGATCCTTGCCTCCAGCCTTCCAAGCTCTCAAGGTTGTCACCATTAACTCCCCATGAGCTCCCTAACTCAGCTAGCCACCAGCTCAGCCCTGGTCGGTCAGACTAGTAGTCAAAAAACACCATGCCCGAGAGGTCCCAAATGGCTCAAACCCAAAAATTGGGACTCCCTGAGCTGGCTCACTCTTATTGGCCAATCGCACTATTTATCCCTCCACATAAGTGTCCTCTCTGCCACCCTAGCTTACCCTGATGGCAATCATGACTCCTTTTATAAATTGAGCACCCCTCATGGCCAAAGAGAATGACCATCCAATTCCTTAGGGAGAATCTGTTAAAATCTTTCTAAAGCTTCTCCAAACCTTCTTGATTTCAATCCTACTATCCTCAGCTATCCATAGCCACTATTTTGCTAGAATTTTGAGGTCAAAATCTAGGGCAGTTTTCTGTCATTCCATAAACCCCCACCAAACTCTAACTTGACTTGCTCCTGAGCTTCACTAGAGAAAAGGNGTTCAATCCCACTATCCTCAGCTATCCATAGCCACTATTTTGCTAGAATTTTGAGGTCAAAATCTAGGATAGTTTTCTGTCATTCCATAAACCCCCACCAAACTCTAACTTGACTTGCTCCTGAGCTTCACTAGAGAAAAGGGAGAACTTTCCCATTGAAAGCCTCATCTTTTGAGCCCTCTGCACCATACCTTGACTAAGGCTGTACCACCCACCAATTGAACTTTTGCATAAACACAACCTCTGCTCAAACCAACAATTGGAGTACATNAGGAGAGCTTTCCCATTGAAAGCCTCATCTTTTGAGCCCTCTGCACCATACCTTGACCAAGGCTGTACCACCCACCAATTGAACTTTTGCATAAACACAACCTCTGCTCAAACCAACAATTGGAGTACATTTGTGGACTCACAAAGAAGCTTTAGAAAACACACAATTGAGGCCTCAACTCTTGTGCTAAGGTATACACCATTTCCCCCGAATTTGAGCTCAACTTGGGCTTTTATGAAGAAATGTTTAATTCCATACATGATCAACTGTATAGATATGTTCATCTCGTTTAGATGCACGTGTAGGAACAAACAAGAGTGATTTAGTTAATAATTGAGTGAGATCAAAGTATTCTAGTGTGGATGGTTCTCGGTTTAGAACAGATGGGGATGATGAATGGATGTCTTCCATTCACGCGTGTATCGAATCAATGGACCATATGACATTGGACGGGAGCTGGGGACATAATGTGTGGGCTGATTCAATGATAATGCAGAAGACAACATTAAATGGGAGTGCTCCACGTGGGCTTTCGGAGTTATCAAGGATCAATTCAGCGTTGCATGGATAAGTAGGTAATTAGGGCCTTTTTTAATTTAATTAAATACTGAAACTTCAAAAAATCATAACTTGGTGTAGAAAAAATATAAAAATAAAATAAAAATACTCTATTGCTCAGTGAAGAGAGGAGAAAATTATGAAGTAAAAGTAAAAATAATTTGTCATTATTTTAATTTTAATTAATTTAATACTCTAGAGCTCCTTTTAATTCTATTTAATTAAATATTAATCCATGACTTGAAATTTGGAGGGTTTGTTCCTCATGTGNGAAAAATAATTTGTCATTATTTTAATTTTAATTAATTTAATACTCTTGAGCTCCTTTTAATTCTATTTAATTAAATATTAATCCATGACTTGAAATTTGGAGGGTTTGTTCCTCATGTGATTGGGAGTGTTCTCTAGTTTTTCCAAAGTCAAAGAACATCCCTAACTATAAAAGCCCTATTTTTCAAGGCTATTTTCCTTTTTTTGCTTAAAATAATTATATAAATAAAAATAAAGATGAGAAAAATATGGGACTTAAAAATATAAAATGAGTTTAAATAATTTAGTACATTATATCATGTAATTAATCTTTAAAACCCATAAAAATTTAAATAAATAAAATATAATTTAAAAATCATAAAAATTAATTCACAGTGAAGATAATGATAATTTTAAGTTCCTGTAAAAATTTGAAATCAATTTGAAATGTATTTGATCCTTCTTGATAACCTCCTTTGGCTTCNAAGTTCCTGTAAAAATTTGAAATCAATTTGAAATGTATTTGATCCTTCTTGATAACCTCCTTTGGCTTCTTGGGCTCAGACAATCTGAACTCAAGCTTTTTCATTAAGTTCTGGAACATCTTCACTATGTCTTCATCTTCAAAGAAGTATACTCTATTCAACCAATCTGACAAATGATAGACCTTGCCTTCCTTCTATTCTGCATGGTCTCTATTGAAACGGTTGATGGTCAGGCTGGTTGTACTGCTGACCATACTGCTGTGAGGGCTGACC
>JXCR01117338.1:3813-20032 GCA_002079205.1 Phalaenopsis hybrid cultivar
CTAAGGGGTGCTCAATTTACCACAAATAATTTCATTCACTCAATTAATAATACTCAATAAACCAAACGTTCTGCATGGATCCCTACAAGAATTTTAAATTTTAAATATAATCGCATCTAAAACCAAGGAAAATCTTATCATAGTAATTTAGATAAAATTAAAACCATCAAAAATAAAATGATTTAGCCAGATGAAAAAAATCAAATTAAAAATAAAGAAATTGTATGATAAAAGAAGATCGTCTTGAAAAGGCTTGAAAATTGGTCTGGTTCAATTCCTTTAAAGCCCAAATTGACTCCTTTTGATTTGCCTATAATCTTAACCTTTTTGTTTAAACTGCAGTACTGATTTGTACTACATCACGCTTAGATCTCAAAAAGCTACAATAATTGAAAGTTCAAAAGAATTGAGGAAACAACAAATGTTCTAAAAGCACAGCAAGGCTTACTCATTGACCCTTTTTTCAATCCAATTCAAAAAATTCCTATCATGGCCTTAAAGAAAATTCCATACCATTGATCATCGAAAAAAACATCACTCCATTATTTCTCTCAAAAAAATTTTAAAATTTTGAAACTATCTTAATTAACATCTCACACAGAGAACTTGAATATTACTTGGCATTTAGTGATTTTATTTTATTTTAGTTGTTAGTATGCAAATAATTTATTTGACTTTCATAACTTCGAGTTCTAATTTTAGTTGTTTAAATCATATCTATCATGATCATTATGAGAATGAGTTGTGCTCTCTAATATTTCTTTATCAAACCATCTCCGATTCGGATCAATTCTTTTGTTGGTTAGGTAAGAATTCAGCTATTGGTTCATTATTGGTTGAACATCGGTTGTCAGTTTAGCAAATTTGGCCTTTAGTTGGTATTTATTCCAAGTTGTTCTTTGTTTCTTAAATGAGCCTTAGCCATGTTTATCCTTGTTTGTTGTGTACTCCAGAAGAAGTAAATTTTTTGGTTGTGTGACTTGTGATCATTTGTGTCACTACTTTGCTTTTATTCATGACCGATCTGTTGCATATATTACTACGATTTTTTTGTGTTCTCTAATATTTCTTTTACCAAACCCTCTCCTATTCGGATCAATTCTTTTGTTGGTTAGGTAAGAATTCAGCTATTGGTTCATTATTGGTTGAACATCGGTTGTCTGTTTAGCAAATTTGGCCTTTAGTTGGTATTTATTACAAGTTGTTCTTTGTTTCTTAAATGAGCCTTAACCGTGTTTATCATTGTTTGCTGTGGACTCCACCAGAAGAAGTAAATTTTTTGGTTGTGTGACTTGTGATCATTTGTGTCACTACTTTGCTTTTATTCATGACCGATCTGTTGCATATATTACTACGATTTTTTTGTGTTCTCTAATATTTCTTTTACCAAACCCTCTCCTATTCGGATCAATTCTTTTGTTGGTTAGGTAAGAATTCAGCTATTGGTTCATTATTGGTTGAACATCGGTTGTCTGTTTAGCAAATTTGGCCTTTAGTTGGTATTTATTACAAGTTGTTCTTTGTTTCTTAAATGAGCCTTAACCGTGTTTATCATTGTTTGCTGTGGACTCCAACAGATGAAGTAAATTTTTTGGTTGTGTGACTTGTGATCATTTGTGTCACTACTTTGCTTTACTCATGATCGATCTGTTGCATGTATTACTACGATTTTTTTTAAGGGATTGGGAACCTTATCCATGCTAACTATCTGTTGCACCCACAGTTGAGACTTTTTAGGAGGCTTTATCATATCATGGTTGTAAATTTAATTCAAACTATTGTTATTTGGAGAAGGATTCTTTAATCACTAAAAAAGAAAGAAAGGCATAAGACAAAAAGAATTAATTTTCAATAATAGTTTTTTTAATACAATGATTTTCCTTTCTAAATGAGTGCCATTTAGATGATAATCATTTTAGTTCAGAGCAAATAATAACAACCAAAATTTAGAAAATATCATCTCTTTGTGTGTGCAGGAGGTTTGAATCAATACTTCAATGATTTATTTCCTTAAACTCTATTTTTTTTTTTTACATTTTAGCCATTAGTTTGATTGATTAACCGGATTTAGTCAAAGCTTGTATAATTTGAATTTTTGAGTGATGTAATTTCAGATGGCGTACTTTTTTTAGTCTAAATGTATTTACTAAATTTTTATTTGGGATCATTTAAAATACCGTTTGAGATAAATTTTATGAATTTCTTATCATCAAAAGAGATGATTTTTTTGTGTAAATCAATGGTCTAAGAGCTGCAAACTTAACCTTTTGATTACATTTTCTTAAATTGTATCTAGACTTTTTTTATAAGAAAATCCTAACCCTAAAAGAACCTGCATCAAATTTAGTATCAAGAATTAATGTTGTATCATTAAGTCACCAAAAGTAAGAAATAATAACTAGGTTTATCCACAAAATAATAGCATGATACAATTTAAACATATCGGATAAGTTATAACTCTAGAAAGAAGTGACTATTATAAGGTTCATAATCATATTCCTATATTAGATAGAAAATATGATTTTAGAGAATTTTCAAGTTAGATACAACAACAACAATAAGCCTTTATACCACCAAGTGGGGTCGGCTCAAGTTGGATATATAATTTAAAATATATAGCATGTCTAACTTCCAAAAAATATTGAAATTCCTAAACCAAAACGAATGCAATATAATCAATCATATTGATTGCTTAATCTGCATCATAAAAAATAAATTTAAAAAGTAATATGTCAATGAATGAATAGAGAGACAACTAATTGTACATTTTAAAAATTTTCAAAAAATGTGAATACATACTTTTTTATTTTTTGCAAGGTTTCAATGCCATGTAACCAAGTATTATGGATCACTAGGCATCATGTTATAATTGCCTACTACATTACAGGTCTAAGACGAATTAATGGATGAATTGAACTATAATTCATCAAAAATAACACATAAGGCTTCATAAATGTTTTATATATTTTTGTAAATATTATAATTATCATGTTGTTGTCAGGACTAATGCATGCATGGTTATTCCAAGGAAAAGTTCAGCAACCTCACATCTATAAAGTTTACTAGATGCATGCTGACAAAATAATCGTTAAGGCCAAATTTAACCTGATTAAGGAAGTAGAAGTTCATGAATATTCCTTTAATATATTAGACGCTGAAAAAATTTTTTGGTTACAATATGATCTAGCATCTAATCATGCTAAATCTAAAGCTACGCCAATATTAGGAATGTGTTATGAACCTGAACATAAAATTGTAGAAAAGTCAAAATTTAATTTTAAAGATAAAGAAAAGCAAGAAATCATGTTTGAACATGATTTCTTAATGGAAATTTAATTATTTCTAAATGCAAGCTTGCATAAATCATGTATGTTGAAATTGACATATCAATCAAAGAATTTGATGTTTTAACTCTTGATAAATTATTTAATGAAATTATTTCTACAAATCAAATTGAAAATGACGTTGCTTTTGCTTTTTGATTTTTTAATTCCAAAATTTAATTTAAAATAAAAAAAAGTTGGGGAGAAATGTCAATATTTCTATGACTTTGTAAATAATGAATGCTTTAAAAGAAAGCTCATGTGATCCTAAACCCTGCAAATGATAATTCATGAATTATTCTATTGAAATCACAACCATCATGCATAAAACGCATGGCAAATACTAAATTCATCATAGCACTATTTTTTCAAGCCGAACAATTTTTTACACAAATTGACATTTTGAGTTCTCAATTTATTTTAGTTGACGTTAAGCTAGTAGTTCCTTTATTTTTTAGAGTTTTTTTACATTAGTAAATTTAGGGTATGTTTGGGGCAGCTGCAGCTGCACTGCCCCAGGAAGCTGCAGTAGAGAAGCTGCTGCGAGGAAGTTGACTGTCCATTTGTTACAGTTGTGAGACAATTGTTTCTGAAAATATGATCATTCAGCATCTGTTTAGTAAAGTTGTTTAAAACGGAACTGTGACAATCACATATTTGACACTTCAGAAACAAAAATTAATTTTAAAACAGAACAAAAGCTCAGAAACTCACTGGAATGAACAAATGTAATTGGTAGGCATGTAGATTCATAAGCATTAAGTAGCTTGCATGTGAATTTGAATTTGTGAATCCATAAAAATAGAACATGTAGCAAGAATGGAAACTTGAAAGTTTAAATAAATAAAAATTGAATAACATGCACTAAATCCCTCTCTTTTTTTTTTATGCATCGGCTATGTAAAATAATAAAAAATTGTTTGATATAAATTATGAATGTTTAGGTGGTAGGCACGTAAAAATTAAAAAAAAAAAAGAAATAGATAGCGAAAAAGTTTTGTAACCTTCCTTTGTGGTTAAAAGTGGAGCAGCAGAGAGATGCAAGCTTCGGTGATCCTTGCACACTGCAATGTCGTTGTTGGTCCTTCTGGTGGTCGGAGTTCCGGCGAGGCTTGCCGGAGAGCGGTGAAGAGCTGAGTTTCGGTCAGAAAAGGTGGCGAGTTGTTGTGACGGAGGAGGACAAAGGCTATGGTCGGTTCTCGGCAAGGGGGGGCTTAGGAGTTGTGGAGTTTGGGAATCGAAGATGAATCACAGGTGTTTCTTCGGTTGGGGAAGATACATCCATGGAGAGGCTCCAATTTGGGTTAGGGCAGCAAGGAGGATGGGGATGGTGAGAGCATCGGCATTGAGGGGTAAAATGGACTACTGCTATGAACATCTACTCTCCCGCCGTGAGCGAGACGCCAAACCAAACAAGAAAATTTCGCGCCGCGCCACCGCGACGCAGTGCGAACGCGTTCCCAAACGGTAATTACGCCTACTACGATCCTTACAAAAATGAATTATGTTCTCTAATATAAATTGTCCACCATGGATTCAGATTTTTTAATGTGCAGGTTAATTAGATTTTAAGCATTAGCTCGTTATTGGTTCACTTTAGGTTATCTTTAGCTATTTGACCTTCAACTGTAATTTATGCTATCTTTTTGTTGTTGTTGTTATTGTTTTTTTTCTTTTGGAAGCTATGTTGTTGTTTGATCCTCAAATGGGTCATGACTATTGTTGGTCTTGAACAAGCCTTGGTTATATTTGCTCCTAGTCTGCAGTTACAGTTGACATAATTCCTATGGCAGAAGCAATATAGGAAGCTAGCGTGAATTGCATGCTTGGATTGCATGTATTGTTGGATGCAAATCTCTTGCAAACTATGGATAGCATTTGTTTCAGATCATGGAGGTCGACTTAATTCATATTAAAGAAGGGATTCTATGATTATAAGTAAAGAAAAACTGAGGCATGTGAATTAGTTTATCAAACATAATTTCTTTTGGTTGACCGTTGGTTGTATGCAAACCTCGAGTGTGGTGCAAGTACTAAATACCAAAATTAGCGTAAAGACATCTCATTCTATCGGTGTAAGGCATTGATCAACACTTGGGCGATATCATTTCTTGATGTCTTTCTTTCCTATAATTTAGCTATTGTTACCTATGTGTATGATTTAGTCATGCTCGTAAAATCTAGATTTATGATTACCGAGTGATTTCTAATCACCATGTGGAATGCATTAACCTTAAATTATTCGCTAAATTTCCATTTAAGTGATTATTAAATTATCATTTAAGTCAAATTTAATGTTTTATTTTTTTGTTATTAGAAGGTAAATTTTGATAAATTATTAATTTGCATGCATATTTTTACACGTCTCATCTTAGATTTGCATTAGAATATCTTATACCCGAAGAAAATAGAGAAAAAAATTGTATATATAAAGCAATCGCCCTTTCCCTCCATCTTCTAACCTCCCAACCACATTGACACCTTCCTAGTCGCTCTTNATTATTTTTTTTGTTATTAGAAAGTAAATTTTGATAAATTATTAATTTGCATGCATATTTTTACAAGTATCATCTCAGATTTGCATTAGAATATCTTATACCCGAGGACAATAGAGAAAAAAATTGTATATATAAACCAATCGCCCTTTCCCTCCATCTTCTAACCTCCCAACCACATTGACACCTTCCTAGTCGCTCTTTTACATATCCTATAAACAAGCCCACTTTTAGAAAGAGAAAATTATATGACATTGCCCTTAAACTTCTAAGGAAAATGCATGAGTTTAAATCCCTTAAAAAATATAAAGAAAAAAAAAAACCTACCATAACCACTTTGTCTCCTACTCACCCTCACCTCCCACCTCAAAACACCAANTAAAAATTATATGACATTGCCCTTGAACTTCTAAGGAAAATGCATGAGTTTAAATCCCCTAAAAAATTTAAAGAAAAAAAAAACCTACCATAACCACTTTGTCTCCTACTCACCCTCACCTCCCACCTCAAAACACCAAAACCAATGCCCTTGTTTTTGTCTGGAGTTGGAAGAATCATAGAGCTATTTTCTTCTTTTCATATATATATATATATATCGCGCCGCAAGCCATGGCCTGTTGGTTGACAGGGTTCACTGTAGGTCCCCTCAGGTCACGGATTCGATCATCGATGGCGTCGGGTTCTCGAATATTTAGGCACATGGCGCGGGCTCTCATACGGGGCCTAGCGCATGGGAAATTGTTATGTGGGCCTCTGTCAAATACCGATTTCCTTTGGAAAAAAAAGAATATATATATATTAGAAAGCCCAAAGACTAATATATTAAAAGGAACTATGGATACATATAGAATCTGTGGAAGGACCCAAGCATGGCACCCTTCCCCCACGATAACCACCACATACAAATGGTTCCAAAAAAAAGAAAATATAGAAAATTACAAGAGACCTAAACAAAAAAAATAAAAAATAGCAAAAAACATAGTATCAGGTAGTTAGAGAGCGATCCAACTTTGTTTTGTCTCTACCTCTAGTTCTAAGAAAGGAGTCGGCTAATAAATTGGTAAGATGAGTGTCATTGTCAGTAGTGACCAAAGTAACATCCAATAAGTTTCCAAGCTCGAGTCGGCCTCCAGTCTTCTTCTTCCTCCTAGAATAGACCTGTCGTTCATCATCCGAATATTGGCTCGCCAGATCAGTGAATTGGTCTAAAGTGTGTCGGACATGTGTAGGATGTTGAACATTAGAAATAATTGTTTGTTGTACCAGCTGATCTTTGAATGAATCAAAGAAGCACTCTTGTGTCTTGGCATGTAAGTGAGAGTGCTTCAATAAAAATGAGTGGTATAAACACTTTTGGATTTGTATCTGCAGTATGATGTTCTTCATCAGGAACTGCGATGTTGGGTAGAGGATCAATTTGCACCTACTTAGTAGGGATGGTAAGTGGCTGATCTCTAGCGATATCCAAAATATGTCATATATATATATATATATATATATATATATATATATATATATATATATNCTCATCCGAATATTGACTCGCCTGATCAGTGGATTGGTCTAAAGTGTGTCGGACATGTGTAGAATGTTGAACATTAGAAATAACTGCTTGTTATACCAGCTGATCTTTGATTGAATCAAAAAATCACTCTCGTGTATCTTGGCATGTAAGTGAGTCTTCTTCAATAAAAATGAGTGGTATACGCACTTTTGGATTTATACCTACAGTATGTTGTTCTTCATCAGGAACTGCGATGTTGGGTAGAGGATCGGTTTGCACCTTCTTAGCAGGGATTGTAGGTGGCTGATCTCTAGCGATATCCAAAACATGTCATATATNACCGAACATTAAGAAAAAGAAAAATCATTTTTTGAAGAAGTATTTCCCTATTTTTATGTATTCATTTCTTTCCAACAACAAATAAAAATATTGCCTAATGCATAATGCTACCCCAATAAGGGGTTTTGCTCCTAATTCATAGCATGCACACTTCTTCATGATACAACACTTGACTTCTCTACATTTATGTATTCATTTTTTCATATAACAATTAAAAGAATTACCCGTCATATTAGGCTCTCAATATTAAGGACCTTAGAATTTGATGAGGAAGAAGAAGAAACTAGAAGAAGGTGGTTGCATAAGTTGGATAAAGGAGCACTCAGTTAGCCATAATGATTTCAATCATTAATCAATAATAAGAATAATAAATCAACAATCTAAATATTTATTATGAAACCCTTTTTATAGAAGTAGGGTTACAAGGATAATGCCTCAATTTGAAACTCAAAAAATAATCCTATTAAAAGCCAGGTCAAATCATATTCTAGTAGTTTAAATTCAAATTTGAAATCATCCAAAAGAAGATGATTGAGATAATAAAAATAATAATAAGAAGAAGAAAATTCAGCTAAAAATAAAATTGGCCTAAAAAGGTATGAAAACTGGTCAGATTCAACACATTTCTAAATTGATTTAATTCCTTTTGATTGGCCTACAAAAATCCTGATTTTTTTATACTATATTTATTCATTTACATTTTATGAATTCACCAGGTCAACAAATAACTCTTCTCCTGATGAATGTGGTGGAAATCATGGAGGAGAAAGTGGCATCTCTTAACATTCGACAATATAATGGGAGAAGCATCAATGTAACATAGGGAATAATATGTGGAGGAAATTCAAAGAGCATTTTATTTAAGGATTAGGTGTTTGGTTGCTTCACACTTCATAAACCTATAAGATCTTTGTAGTGTGAGCTAATGATAGATTAGGTGATGAAAGTGGCAATGAACACATAATTTCAGTTTCTCATATTAAAAAAACTTGAGCAAAATATGATCATCCAAATTAGAAATATGTTCCTAGGGAATTGGCAAAATTGGAGCAAGAATCTCAATGAGAAATTAGAGAAAAGAAATTGTGAAATATAATCATCTGAACTAGTAACATGCTCCTATTGCAGCGTGCCAGAATTGGAATAAGAATCATAATAAGTTGTTGGAGAAAATCAATTGTGAACTTAAGTACATTTAAGATATCACAATGAAAGAAATTATTAAAACGCTCGCACTCAGTGATAATCTCAGGCTTAGGCACAAAATTCGACATTAAGTCTATTTTAGCCTCCAATACTATCTATAATCAGCCTTAGAAAACGTAATAAACGTATGTGTTGATAACTCATAATTGACCAAATCACATTAAAAAGAAGAGAGTCATTAAAAGCATCTTAATTCATCATAAAGGCCACTAACAACCTTAGGCAAGGTATGAAGTTCAGCTGCCACATCAGATTAAAAATTAGATTGACCACCTTAACATCAATCTCAAAAGATCTATATGTAGCCTGGACTTTGACTTGCACTAAAGCCCAAGATCCTATAGAATATATTTGTTAACAGAATTCTTCTTTAAACCGATTAAGGGTTGTCAAGATTTAATTCATTCAAGAATCTTTGTTGAAACTATAGATAAGCTGATAAATTATAATACTATTAACGAACGATGATGGAACATATTACTAACTTATGTCTTTAGACTGAAGGTCATAGTTCCCATTATTTTCATAAGAAGAATAATGGTCCTTATTAATAAATGAATGCCAAAATTGATTGTGCAATCTCTAAAAAAATAATCATGCAGGTATCTGATCCCTAATGATCAAAACTGTTAATGATTGAGATAACTCCTTGAGTTGTAGCATATATGTTTGGAGTTATCATTAAATCCATAATAAGCTATGAAAAAGATTTGCAATCAAAGTTCTGCACAAAAATGAAAATGGTTTGCCTTAGGTTAGTTGCATTGAAACATTAGTGAGCCACGTCACTTGGAAAGGAATTTCTTTTGATTCTATACTAAAGGTGAAAGCAAGGTCAACAGCTCATAGCCACTGAAATCTCACGAGTAGAAGAATATGAAGATCAAAGTAGTCCACAAAATAACATTGGAATGTCTGGAATATGGGTATGAAGATTTGAGACAGTGGGAAAGTAAAAGTGAGGATCTCAAGGTGGCGGCCAAAGCGAAAAAAATAATCAAGGTTGCTCTCAAAAAAGTAGCATGTGTTTGCAAGGACTACAACAATTGTCTTATGGCATGTGGCATTCCAGCTATGCTATGTTGTGTACAATGTATCTGTTGTTGTGAAAAATAGGGGAGCATGTGGCACATTGTGAGTGCAATACACGATATCAAGGCATGCCAGAAGTAGCATTGATGCAAGGATATGCAGGCGGTTCACATATGTGCAAGATAAACTCACACACAACAAAATTTGTGGCTTGCATGTGTGGGTTTGAACTAGAAGCACCAATAGGTAAGTACAATGTGAAACAAGCATATACACGAAGCAAAAAGTCACTTGAAGTAAGATGCAGGCGAGCAAAAAGTGTCAAAGAAGTGGGATTAAGTTTCGCTAGTAGTTGATATGGTGAAAACAAATGAAATCATAAGCATGAAGGGTCTGAGAAAAAATCGGGCACAGGTTTAAGGCTAAAATAGAGCTTCATAAGTGAGGCTTGAATCAAGGCTCTAATGATAAAATATGAAAGAGAAGGAAGAAGAAACTCCACTGCCAAACTTTGGAGTGATCTATTTATACAACTAAAACCTAAGGGGTGCTCAATTTACCACAAATAATTTCATTCACTCAATTAATAATACTCAATAAACCAAATGTTCTGCATGGATCCCTACAAAAATTTTAAATTTTAAATATAATCGCATCTAAAACCAAGGAAAATCCTATCATAGTAATTTAGATTAAATTAAAACCATCCAAAATAAAATGATTTAGCCAGATGAAAAAAATCAAATTAAAAATAAAGGAATTGTATGATAAAAGAAGATCGTCTTGAAAAGGCTTGAAAATTGGTCTGGTTCAATTCCTTTAAAGCCCAAATTGACTCCTTTTGATTTGCCTATAATCTTAACCTTTTTGTTTAAACTGCAGTACTGATTTGTACTACATCATGCTTAGATCTCAAAAAGCTACAATAATTGAAAGTTCAAAAGAATTGAAGAAACAACAAATGTTCTAAAAGCACAGCAAGGCTTACTCATTGACCCTTTTTTCAATCCAATTCAAAAGATCCCTATCATGGCCTTAAAGAAAAGTTCATACCATTGATCATTGAAAAAAACATCACTCCATTATTTCTCTCAAAAAAATTTTAAAATTTTGAAACTATCTTAATTAACATCTCACACAGAGAACTTGAATATTACTTGGCATTTAGTGATTTTATTTTATTTTAGTTGTTAGTATGCAAATAATTTATTTGACTTTCATAACTTCGAGTTCTAATTTTAGTTGTTTAAATCATATCTATCATGATCATTATGAGAATGAGTTGTGCTCTCTAATATTTCTTTATCAAACCATCTCCGATTCGGATCAATTCTTTTGTTGGTTAGGTAAGAATTCAGCTATTGGTTCATTATTGGTTGAACATCGGTTGTCAGTTTAGCAAATTTGGCCTTTAGTTGGTATTTATTCCAAGTTGTTCTTTGTTTCTTAAATGAGCCTTAGCCATGTTTATCCTTGTTTGTTGTGTACTCCAGAAGAAGTAAATTTTTTGGTTGTGTGACTTGTGATCATTTGTGTCACTACTTTGCTTTTATTCATGACCGATCTGTTGCATATATTACTACGATTTTTTTGTGTTCTCTAATATTTCTTTTACCAAACCCTCTCCTATTCGGATCAATTCTTTTGTTGGTTAGGTAAGAATTCAGCTATTGGTTCATTATTGGTTGAACATCGGTTGTCTGTTTAGCAAATTTGGCCTTTAGTTGGTATTTATTCCAAGTTGTTCTTTGTTTCTTAAATGAGCCTTAGCCATGTTTATCCTTGTTTGTTGTGTACTCCAGAAGAAGTAAATTTTTTGGTTGTGTGACTTGTGATCATTTGTGTCACTACTTTGCTTTTATTCATGACCGATCTGTTGCATATATTACTACGATTTTTTTGTGTTCTCTAATATTTCTTTTACCAAACCCTCTCCTATTCGGATCAATTCTTTTGTTGGTTAGGTAAGAATTCAGCTATTGGTTCATTATTGGTTGAACATCGGTTGTCTGTTTAGCAAATTTGGCCTTTAGTTGGTATTTATTACAAGTTGTTCTTTGTTTCTTAAATGAGCCTTAACCGTGTTTATCATTGTTTGCTGTGGACTCCAACAGAAGAAGTAAATTTTTTGGTTGTGTGACTTGTGATCATTTGTGTCACTACTTTGCTTTACTCATGATCGATATGTTGCATGTATTACTACGATTTTTTTTAAGAGATTGGGAACCTTATCCATGCGAACTATCTGTTGTACACACAGTTGAGACTTTTTAGGAGGCTTTATCATATCATGGTTGTAAATTTAATTCAAATTATTGTTATTTGGAGAAGGATTCTTTAATCACTAAAAAAGAAAGAAAGGCATAAGACAAAAAGAATTAATTTTCAATAATAGTTTTTTTAATAATTTTCCTTTCTAAATAAGTGCCATTTAGATGATAATCATTTTAGTTCAGAGCAAATAATGACAACCAAAATTTAGAAAATATCATCTCTTTGTGTGTGCAGGAGGCTTGAATCAATACTTCAATGATTTATT
Organism: Phalaenopsis hybrid cultivar; assembly: GCA_002079205.1. Lineage (NCBI taxonomy): Eukaryota > Viridiplantae > Streptophyta > Magnoliopsida > Asparagales > Orchidaceae > Phalaenopsis > Phalaenopsis hybrid cultivar. The sequence goes on from JXCR01117338.1 coordinate 16,252, forward strand.
TCCTTAAACTCTATTTTTTTTTTTACATTTTAGCCATTAGTTTGATTGATTGACCGGATTTAGTCAAAGCTTGTATAATTTGAATTTTTGAGTGATGTAATTTCAGATGGCATACTTTTTTTAGTCTAAATGTATTTACTAAATTTTTATTTGGGATCATTTAAAATACCGTTTGAGATAAATTTTATGAATTTCTTATCATCAAAAGAGATGATTTTTTGTGTAAATCAATGGTCTAAGAGCTGCAAACTTAACCTTTTGATTACATTTTCTTAAATTGTATCTAGACTTTTTTTATAAGAAAATCCTAACCCTAAAAGAACCTGCATCAAATTTAGTATCAAGAATTAATGTTGTATCATTAAGTCACCAAAAGTAAGACATAATAACTAGGTTTATCCACAAAATAATAGCATGATACAATTTAAACATATCGGATAAGCTATAACTCTAGAAAGAAGTGACTATTATAAGGTTCATAATCATATTCCTATATTAGATAGAAAATATGATTTTAGAGAATTTTCAAGTTAGATACAACAACAACAATAAGCCTTTATACCACCAAGTGGGGTCGGCTCAAGTTGGATATATAATTTAAAATATATAGCATGTCTAACTTCCAAAAAATATTGAAATTCCTAAACCAAAACGAATGCAATATAATCAATCATATTGATTGCTTAATCTGCATCATAAAAAATAAATTTAAAAAGTAATATGTCAATGAATGAATAGAGAGACAACTAATTGTACATTTTAAAAATTTTCAAAAAATGTGAATACATACTTTTTTATTTTTTGCAAGGTTTCAATGCCATGTAACCAAGTATTATGGATCACTAGGCATCATGTTATAATTGTCTACTACATTACAGGTCTAAGACGAATTAATGGATGAATTGAACTATAATTCATCAAAAATAACACATAAGGCTTCATAAATGTTTTATATATTTTTGTAAATATTATAATTATCATGTTGTTGTCAGGACTAATGCATGCATGGTTATTCCAAGGAAAAGTTCAGCAACCTCACATCTATAAAGTTTACTAGATGCATGCTGACAAAATAATCGTTAAGGCCAAATTTAACCTGATTAAGGGAGTAGAAGTTCATGAATATTCCTTTAATATATTAGACGCTGAAAAAATTTTTGGTTCCAATATGATCTAGCATCTAATCATGCTAAATCTAAAGCTACGCCAATATTAGGAATGTGTTATGAACCTGAACATAAAATTGTAGAAAAGTCGAAATTTAATTTTAAAGATAAAGAAAAGCAAGAAATCATGTTTGAACATGATTTCCTAATGGAAATTTAATTATTTCTAAATGCAAGCTTGCATAAATCATGTATGTTGAAATTGACATATCAATCGAAGAATTTGATGTTTTAACTCTTGATAAATTATTTAATGAAATTATTTCTACAAATCAAATTGAAAATGACGTTGCTTTTGCTTTTTGATTTATTAATTCCAAAATTTAATTTAAAATAAAAAAACTTGGGGAGAAATGTCAATATTTCTATGACTTTGTAAATAATGAATGTTTTAAAAGAAAGCTCATGTGATCCTAAACCCTGCTAATGATAATTCATGAATTATTCTATTGAAATCACAACCATCATGCATAGAGCGCATGGCAAATACTAAATTCGTCATAGTACTATTTTTTCAAGCCGAACAATTTTTTACACAAATTGACATTTTGAGTTCTCAATTTATTTTAGTTGACGTTAAGCTAGTAGTTCCTTTATTTTTTAGAGTTTTTTTACATTAGTAAATTTAGGGTCTGTTTGGGGCAGCTGCAGCTGCAGCTGCACTGCCCCAGGAAACTGCAGTAGAGAAGCTAATGCGGGGAAGTTGACTGTCCGTTTGTTGCAGTTGTGAGACAGTTGTTTCTGAAAATATGATCATTCAGTCTCTGTTTAGTAAAGTTGTTTAAAACGGAACTGTGACAACCACATGTTTGACACTTCAGAAATAAAAATTCATTTCAAAACAGAACAAAAGCTCAGAAACTCGCTGGAATGAACAAATGTAATTGGTAGGTATGTAGATTCATAAGCATTAAGTAGCTTGCATGTGAATTTGAATTTGTGAATCCATAAAAATAGAACATGTAGCAAGAATGGAAACTTGAAAGTTTAAATCAATAAAAATTGAATAACATGCACTAAATCCCTCCTCTCTTCTTTTTTTATGCATCGGCTATGTAAAATAATAAAAAATTATTTGATATAAATTATGAATGTTTAGGTGGTAGGCACGTAAAAATTTAAAAAAAAAAAAAAGAAATAGTAGTGAAAAAGTTTCGTGACCTTCCTTTGTGGTTAAAGGTGGAGCAGCAGAGAGATGCGAGCTTCGGTAATCCTTGCACACCGCAATGTCGTTGTTGGTCCTTCTGGTGGTCGGAGTTCCGGCGAGGCTTGTCGGAGAGCGNCGTAAAAATTAAAAAAAAAAAAGAAATAGATAGCGAAAAAGTTTTGTAACCTTCCTTTGTGGTTAAAAGTGGAGCAGCAGAGAGATGCAAGCTTCGGTGATCCTTGCACACCGCAATGTCGTTGTTGGTCCTTCTGGTGGTCGGAGTTCCGGCGAGGCTTGCCGGAGAGCGGTGAAGAGCTGAGTTTCGGTCAGAAAAGGTGGCGAGTTGTTGTGACGGAGGAGGACAAAGGCTATGGTCGGTTCTCGGCAAGGGGGGGCTTAGGAGTTGTGGAGTTTGGGAATCGAAGATGAATCACAGGTGTTTCTTCGGTTGGGGAAGATACATCCATGGAGAGGCTCCAATTTGGGTTAGGGCAGCAAGGAGGATGGGGATGGTGAGAGCATCGGCATTGAGGGGTAAAATGGACTACTGCTATGAACATCTACTCTCCCGCCGTGAGCGAGACGCCAAACCAAACAAGAAAATTTCGCGCCGCGCCACCGCGACGCAGTGCGAACGCGTTCCCAAACGGTAATTACGCCTACTACGATCCTTACAAAAATGAATTATGTTCTCTAATATAAATTGTCCACCATGGATTCAGATTTTTTAATGTGCAGGTTAATTAGATTTTAANCGAGGGGTAAAATGGACTACTGCTATGAACATCTACTCTCCCGCCGTGAGCGGGACGCCGAACCAAACAAGAAAATTTCGCGTCCCGCCACCGCGACGCAGTGCGAACGCGTTCCCAAACGGTAATTACGCCTACTACGATCCTTATAAAAATAAATTATGTTCTCTAATATAAATTGTCCACCATGGATTCAGATTTTTTAATGTGCAGGTTAATTAGATTTTAAGCATTAGCTCGTTATTGGTTCACTTTAGGTTATCTTTAGCTATTTGACCTTCAACTGTAATTTATGCTATCTTTTTGTTGTTGTTGTTATTGTTTTTTTTTCTTTTGGATGCTATGTTGTTGTTTGATCCTCAAATGGGTCATGACTATTGTTGGTCTTGAACGAGCCTTGGTTATATTTGTTCCTAGTCTGCAGTTAACAGCTGACATAATTCCTATGGCAGAAGCAATATAGGAAGCTAGCGTGAATTGCATGCTTGGATTGCATGTATTGTTGGATGCAAATCTCTTGCAAACTATGGATAGCATTTGTTTCAGATCATGGAGGTCGACTTAATTCATATTAAAGAAGGGATTTTATGATTATAAGTAAAGAAAAACTGAGGCATGTGAATTAGTTTATCAAAAATAATTTCTTTTGGTTGACCGTTGGTTGTATGCAAACCTCGAGTGTGGTGCAAGTACTAAATACCAAAATTAGCGTAAAG
>JXCR01117338.1:33478-51044 GCA_002079205.1 Phalaenopsis hybrid cultivar
TTCATTCTTCTATGGTTCCACATATCTTATCAGCTCTAGTTTATGGAAGCCCTTTTTTAGGCATACCCTCTTAATCACATCAGCTAGGCTCCCACATGTTAATTTTGCTTGCATTCCCTCTGTTGCATCTTCAACTCTTAAGTTCAATATTCCTAATCATCTAACTTTATTTTCTACAACCTTTTCTTCACAAGCGTTACTCTCAGAATTTATGCAATATGATCATCTTTTACTCCATCCAATTACTACTATATATATAGAAAAATGTTTAACTTCATTTCTACCACATCTAACTAAATTGTGAAAAAGGTTCTTAGTTGTCATTGATTGTCTATAGGAAACATAATGCTTAAAAGTATTATCAAGTAGACAACCATCTTAAAAGAGGGGGACCCAATGGAGCAATGAGTTATTATGCATACATCTACACAACATTTTTGTTCCTCGCATATGTTTGCACTTAGAGAGCAAAAGAAAGCACATTGCGTCTTTGAACACCCCAACAAAAACAAGTTCACGTGTGCATGTAACATGGTCGGAATAACTATTAAAATATGATGGCAAAAGTGGTAGTGGTACAATTTTTAGTTTGAGAAACTTGAAAAAAGTTATTTTTTGCAATTGATCCAAAACATATGGCAACTTGTGACTTTTAAGTAATTACTTGCAGATGCATGCATATATTGTCTAAAATGGCATCTTTACCATCCATGGATTGACTGATTGAATCATAATCCATAAAAGTTCTAGACGCCCTATTCTGAGATGGCTGCATCAATAGAATCGTGTGCCTGTTAGCCTGTAAAAGAAAAAAAAATCAGCCAAAAGAAAACTCTAACTTCCAAATTAAAAGATCTGATAAGTGTGTAAGAAAGCAATGAAAGGCATAGCATTATCCTTTGCATGTCATCATTTCAGCTTATAACAAATTCTTCATTGAAACATTCACAAGTAATTATCATCCACCTCTACATTCTTAGAATCACATCAAGCAAATTTCTTCTTCATCTTGGCCCCTGGTCCATGTTCAGAGCCAACTTCCCCTCAAAAGGAGGAGCACTGAACTTCTTCTCTATCCCATGTCATGTCTCTATGCAACAGTAACCAAAAATACTAAAGGAACATTAAAAAAATTCTGCATTATAGGTAATGAACAAACAAGAAAAGAAACTTCTTGTTCTAATAAAATACTCGTGATCTCTCATCCTCTTCCTCAAGCAAGTTTAACCTACAAAGCATGATATTTCACAGCCTATCCAGCTAATTTCCCCTGACGATTGGTTCACCTATCCTATTGAACTACATGGAGATTTCAAAGCCCGCAAAAACTCGATGAGCGAAAATTTTACCAGATTTAAAATTAAAAGGAAAGAAAGCGTCGAGCTTTTGGACTAATAGTGATGATGCAAAAAGTAGACGGAAGGAAGGAGAGGGAAGCTACCATTACAGGTCGTCGATGTTGAAGACGATCCGCAAACTTGATCACTAACGGCAGTACAGCCCGGGCCGCAGCGCAGGCTCTCTCTAAAGAATTACACNAAGAATGAAGGAAGCAGAGAGAAGGTACCATTACAGGTCGTCGATGTTGAAGGCGATCCGCAAACTTGATCACTAACGGCAGTACAGCCCGGGCCGCAGCGCAGGCTCTCTCTAAAGAATTACACACACTAGGGTGATAAGGGAGCCCAGCTCGATCGTGAGCCAGCCCGGGCTGGACTCTGATAAGTGGCTCGGAAACTGTGCTTGATCAACTAAACTTAAGCCAACCTTCACTCAATTCATTGGCTTGTTAGATTGATCATTTAAAAATAATTAATAAAAATATAATTAAAATTTTAAAAATTAAATTATTAAAAATATTTCAAAATTATATTTCTTTTTATTTTATATAAAATGATGTTTTTATTAATTATCTCATAAATATTCATTTTATTTGTCAATTCATTTATAACACTAGATTAATATAATTTTTCCTTATTCATATTAAGCAAGTCGACTCATGAGCTGGCTTGAACTCATAGAATTAGACTCGAGCTCGATTAATTAATCAATTTCAACCTCAAACCAATGGTACTTTAAGCTCGAGTTATGGTGATACAGAGTGCAAGAAAGGGGAAATCTTTACACATATGAGAATTGTGCAGTTTCTAGCCCATCTGAACCCACCTTTTAATCAAAGGAGATCAGTCCTCCTACCTCAAACAACTATCCCTTAACTAGAGGAGGTCATTGTTGCAATGAAAAAGGAAGAAAGTTGCATGAAACTACGCTCTTAGTTAAGTGGACCTCAAGATGTCTGATTAGTATTGGTTGCCTCGAGCTCAGGTATGATAAGTGTTCAAGAGAAGACTCTTAAGTGCTATAAATGTGGTGAAGTTGGGCATCTGGGTAAGACATGTCCTAGGCCACCTAAGGAGAGAGAGACTGGAGAACGTGGACAGGTTGGAGGTTGTGGTCATGGTTGTNCGCAACAGTTTAGTACACAATTGTACATTGCCTCATCCCAACTCACTCTGCTTCTCAGTATCCAATAGTAGGTATTTGCCAACTTTTCATGCATGTCACACTGCTGGTATATTCGTAGCATGTCGCGGAAAAGGAATGTATCAGGAACTATATCGCTCTGCTTCTCCATTGCATCCAAAACCAAGCAGGCTTCTCTCAAGGAACCAGATTTCATGTACATTCGCACGACCACGCTGTAAGCGATCATATCGAAGCTGATTTCAGAAGCTTTCAATACTAANGTGATCAACTTGTTTATTCTTAAATATCGGTACCAATATAGTTGCTCTCCAATCATTTAACATCCTCTTATACTTAAATATTTTTAAACGTCGACAACCTGATGATCTGATTAGAAAAGTAGATGTTTTATATTTGACTTATGTTAAGAAAGGCAGAGGTAGACCTAGGAAGGCTTGGGCATATTGAATAAAAAATGATCTTAATTTATTAGAGTTAAATGAAAATAGAAAACAATGGAGAAAAATGATTCATGTAGCCGACTCCACTTAGTTGGATAAAGGTTTTGCTGTTGTTATACTTATAGATTCCATTGAAAATATTTACTAATTAAGATATTCTGACATCTTCCATAACACCTTAAATCCTTTCAAGTAAACTCAATTGTAATTTTTAGGACGAATCCATGATATACATGGTTTTATTTATTTGTCACAATGAAAAAATGCTTCGTTTAGCTTCTCATTCAATCATTTATAAAAAAAATGTTTTCACCCTTTCTTAATATCTTCATCTTTAACTATGATCTTAATAATCTTCTTATCAATAAATTAAATTGATGGCTTAATTATTTTATATATCTCATTTTTTTAGTCATTTGTACCTAACCTGTGCTATAAAAAATTAGAAGAGAAAAGATGACCAAACCTAATTATGGACGTAAGTAGACAAGGGTTTTGTTAGGACATCAAACAAAGATTAGGTGTGACAACTAAAAAGTTAATCTTGCTAAATCAAGAGTGATGAGGGTAAGATGCCTCGGTCATGAAGATAGAGGGGGTTGCTTAGGTATTTGATAAGGAATAAAGCTACTGTTAGAGATCATTAATCAGTGTCATTGATAAAAAATCAAGAAAACAATATGAAATTTACTCTCAAAATTGAAAAATATTTCATTTTTATCAAGAGAAAAACTATCATGATTAAAGAATTTCACAATTTTAATTTGAAAAGTATCATAAGAGAATCACATTTATATTTAATTAGATAAGTTAATATGATATTCTGAATACAGGGTAGGAGCCTTTAGATGTTATGAGTTTCTATCATACATGATTATCACTTTAAGCCTTTGAGGTCCTTGTCTTATGGAATTAAGGGATATCTAAAAAATTATTCATTAGATAGTTAATAGTGTTTCTTGAAAAACACTTATCTCCTAAATTACTAGAATTTTCCAACCATCAACTGCCTCTTTTACTTAGCCGAAGAGTTCATCCTTGAAGCTATGAAAGGCTTAAATAAGAAAGAGTTTTTAAGAGAAAGTTTAAGGACAAAAGAACAAGATCACTCTCCTTTGAGTGAGTAGTTCCCTAAAATAACAGGGGAGTTATTTCCTATAATTAAGATGAGTAAAGCTTTACGCAGGTAAGCCATTCAAAGAAAAAAAACTCCCTCTTCAAATCTACTTGCAATTGTCATTATGTTTAATTGCAATCCAAAAGAATTATTTACATACATACCACCTTTAGAAGTTGAAGGAGGGTTGCGGGAGAGGTTAAAGGAAAATTTTGATAGAGGGTTGAACAAGAAGGATGCAAAACATGTTATGTCTCTTACAATCTATAGTAAACAATTGAATCATGAACCTAGTTTCAACATTGATTGACAATATTAATGATATTGAGTTTCTCAATGAAGATGATCTATTTCCCTAGTTTAAGGTTCACTTGATATACCAAAAAAATTTGATACTCTAAAGTTGAACCAAACCTATTGGTCTTAACTTTACAATTTATTAATCCTAGTTCATTCTTCTATGGTTCCACATATCTTATCAACTCTAGTTTATGGAAGCCCTTTTTTAGGCATACCCCCTTAATCACATCAGCTATGCTCCCACATGTTAATTTTACTTGCATTCCCACTGTTGCATCTTCAACTCTTAAGTTCAATATTCCTAATCATCTAACTTTATTCTCTACAACCTTTTCTTCACAAGCGTTACTCCCAGAATTTATGCAATATGATCATCTTTTACTCCATCCAATTACTACTATAAATATAGAAAAATGTTTAACTTCATTTCAACCACATCTAACTAAATTGTGAAAAAAGGTTCTTAGTTGTCATTGATTGTCTATAGGAAACATAATGCTTAAAAGTATTATCAAGTAAACAACCATCTTAAAAGAGGGGGACCCAATGGAGCAATGAGTTATTATGCATACATCTACACAACATTTTTGTTCCTCGCATATGTTTTCACTTAGAGAGCAAAAAAAAGCACATTGCGTCTTTCAACACCCCAACAAAGACAAGTTCATGTGTGCATGTAACATGGTCGGAATAACTACTAAAATATGATGGCAAAAGTGGTACAATTTTTAGTTTGAGAAACTTGAAAAAAGTTATTTTTTGCAATTGATCCAAAACATATGGCAACTTGTGACTTTTAAGTAATTACTTGCAGATGCATGCATATATTGTCTAAAATGGCATCTTTACCATCCATGGATTGACTGATTGAATCATAATCCATAAAAGTTCTGGACGCCCTATTCTGAGATGGCTGCATCAATAGAATCGTGTGCCTGTTAGCCTGTAAAAAAAAAAAAATCAGCCAAAAGAAAACTCTAACTTCCAAATTAAAAGATCTGATAAGTGTGTAAGAAAGCAATGAAAGGCATAGAATTATCCTTTGCATGTCATCATTTCAGCTTATAACAAATTCTTCATTGAAACATTCACAAGTAATTATCATCCACCTCTAGATTCTTAGAAACACATCAAGCAAATTTCTTCCTTATCTTGGCCACTGGTCCTTGTTCAGAGCCAACTTCCCCTCAAAAGGAGGAGCACTGAACTTTTTCTCTATCCCATGTCATGTCTCTATGCAACAGTAACCAAAAATACTAAAGGAACATTAAAAAAATTCTGCATTATAGGTAATGAACAAACAAGAAAAGAAACTTCTTGTTCTAATAAAATACTCGTGATCTCTCATCCTCTTCCTCAAGCAAGTTTAACCTACAAAGCATGATATTTCACAGACTATCCAGCTAATTTCCCCTGACGATTGGTTAACCTATCCGTCTATTGAACTACATGGAGATTTCAAAACCCGCAAAGACTCGATGAGCGAAAATTTTACCAGATTTAAAATTAAAAGGAAAGAAAGCGTCAAGCTTTTGGACTAATAGTGATGATGCAAAAAGTTGACGGAAGGAAGGAGAGGGAAGCTACCATTACAGGTCGTCGATGTTGAAGGCGATCCGCAAACTTGATCACTAACGGCAGTACAGCCCGGGCCGCAGCGCAGGCTCTCTCTAAAGAATTAGCACACACTAGGGTGATAAGGGAGCCCAGCCCGATCGATAAGTGGCTCGGAAACTGAGCTTGATGGACTAAACTTAAGCCAACCTTCGCTCAATTCATTGGCTTGTTAGATTGATCATTTAAAAATAATTAATAAAAATATATAATTAAAATTTTAAAAAAAATTAAATTATTAAAAATATTTCAAAATTATATTTCTTTTTTTATATTAAATGATTTTTTATTAATTATCTCATAAATATTCATTTTATTTGCCAATTCATTATAACACTAGATTAATATAATTTTTCCTCTTTCATATTAAGCAAGTTGACTCATGAGCTGACTTGAACTCATAGAATTAAGCTCGAGCTCGATTAATTAATCAATTTCAAGCTCAAACCAATGGTAGCTCAAGCTCGAGTTGTGGTGATACAGAGTGCGAGAAAGGGGAGATATTTACACATATGAGGATTGTGCAGTTTCTAGCCCATCTGAACCCACCTTTTGATCAAAGGAGATTAGTCCGCCTAGCTCAAACGACTATCCCTTAACTAGAGGAGGTCATTGCTGCAATGGAAAAAGAAAGAAAGTTGCATGAAACTACACTCTGAGTCAAGTGGACCTCCAGATGTGCGATCAATATTTGTTGCCTCAACCTCAAGTATGATAAGTGTCCAAGATGAGACTCTTAAGTGCTACAAATGTGGTGAAGTTGGGCATCTGGGTAAAACATGTCCTAGGCCACCTAAGGAGAGAGAGACTGGAGAACGTGGACAGGTTGGAGGTTGTGGTCATGGTTGTNGTTCAAGCTCAAACCAATGGTAGCTCAAGCTTGAGTTATGGTGATACAGAGTGCGAGAAAGGGGAGATCTTTACATATATGAGGATTGTGTAGTTTCTAGCCCATCTGAACCCACCTTTTAATCAAAGGAGATCAGTCCTCCCAGCTCAAATGGCTATCCCTTAACTAGAGGAGGTCATTGCTACAATGAAAAAGGAAGAAAATTGCATGAAACTACACTCTGAGTCAAGTGAACCTCCAGATGTGCGATCAATATTTGTTGCCTCGAGCTCAGGTATGATAAATGTCCAAGTGGAGAATTTTAAGTGCTATAAATGCGGTTAAGTTGGGCATTTGGGTAAGAAATGTCCTAGGCCACCTAAGGAGAGAGAGACTGGAGGATGTGGACAAATTGGAGGTCGTGGTCATGGTTGTGGTAGTTGAAAAGATAGAAAAGGGGGCTACATGGCAAATTTGATGGCAACAAAGGAGGAAGAGACAGATGTAGCTTTTACCAATGAGGATCATGAGTGTCTGGAGATGTTATAGAGGAAGCAAAAAAAATAAAATGAGATGGGGTTGAGGATGCTTCTAACCAGTCGTCATTAAAGAGTAACATTGCCACTTATAATCACTTTGACAAAGGTACTTGTGATACACATGATCTTACCTCTATTTCCATCACATAATCATCAAATGGATAGTAGATTTGGTGCATCTCGACATATAAGAGGTGTTTCTAGAATGTTTTCTTCTTATACTCCCCTAGCAGTACTAGAGCACAATCAGACTACTAATGGTACAACACAGCATGTAGTTTGTAAGGATACAGTGAGGGGTACCTTTATATGACTTGTCCAATGTTTTGAATGCTCCTTCCTTTCAAATGAAAATTTTGATTCATTAATTTCATTATTCTCCACCTAAAATTTATTGTTTGTTTCAATATTCCTAAGGTGATCTTTCAAGAGAAAGGGATGAGCCAGACACCTGGGCCTGGAACATGGCAAAATGGATTCTTGTACTTGGACCGAGAGAAGATGGACAAAGCCTTGGCATCCATGGTAGAGAGCGATGGAGTTGGAGAATCTGAGAGGAGTGTGAAGAATGTGTTGTTGCTACATTACAGATGCATGTGACACCCTTATTTTAGTTTGTTGAGCTAGTTATATCTTTTTCTATATGAGAAGACAAATAAAAAAAGGTCGGTTTGTGATTTTTGTGAGTTTGAAAAACTTACTAGAAACTTGTATATTAGTTCTGAGAATAGGAGTTGCCAAGATGATGTGTCAGAGAGCTTTGTTGTTTGAGTTTAAGTGGACCAAGGAACTTAAATGAAGTTGTGGTGCGACAACAAGTCAATAATCAGTGTTGCCAACAACACGGTGCAACACGAAAAAACTAACCATACGCAAATTGATAGATTCTTCATCAAGGAAAAACTAAATAATGAGCTATTGGAGCTAACTCATGTAGCCACTAGAGAGCAAGTGACTGACTAGCTCACCAAAGGACTTAGCTCATTAAATTTGTCTACGTTATGTGATAAGATGGGCTTAGCAAATATCTTTTGCGTATCTTAGGGGGAGTGTTAAGATTTGGACCTTATTTAGGTTCCTATTGGTAAATAAGGGAATACTAAAGAAGTTTAGGATTTATTTGTAAAACATTCTAATACTTATTTAAGCTCGAATTATGAATGTACCAAGTAGGTTTTGAGCAATTTTTTCTTCTTATATAAAATGGAAAGAAGATTTTAACAACCTGTATAATAACCAAGATATTTTGATGGTTCAGATTTGGTGATTACGATTGAACGATTACTGTCCATACTTTCTAGCAGCATAGATATTTAAATACATAAGAACTTTGTGGAATGCATGTAAATTCCAGTTCTGATATTATAAAAGAAACAACAACAATTTTAACATAAAATATTGTACATAAAATGAATATTTAGGCAATTAGTCCACCTCTACGTAAGACTCTCTTAGAAATGCTCACAAAAACAACTATATAGAATGATTCATCCAACAAAGGCCATAAGGTATCTTTTTTCATTATGTTATTCAATAATAACATTATGAAACACCTATAAAGATCTTTCTTTTTGAAGAAATTTAAAATCTTTCCATCTCATTTGTCTTTTTCTATATATCCACAAGAACTCATGAGCAAGCCTTTTATGAACTATTACAACAAGCAGGATAAAAAGAATGGCCAAAGAGCACTCCACCGAATATCCTTCTAATCCTCTGAGAATGCCCCTTTTCCAATGATAGCTGCCAGTCAGATTACGGTGATGCACAATCCAAGTTCACCCTAATGGCAATAAGGCTTCTAATGAGGATTCTTTTGAAAAGACCGACCAAATGCATCTCAGACGATCGAATGGTAACATCAACAGATTATTAAACGCCTTATTATGAGTAGCTATGAATATGGAATGGTGCTAATGCCAACTATGGACATTAAAAAGTCTCGGAGAGTTACAGATATGAAAAAGTGTCATAATGACTTATAACACTCCTATTAAAATAGGGACAAACATGTAACATTACTGGATAACCCTAAGACCTATAAATAGTGGGGTCATATCTTCAATAAAGGTTTACTGAATTTATTCTCTCAGAACCTATGTTGTTGTACACTTTACATTCCTTTATTTCTCTCTCTCAATTTCTATCATCCGTCAACAACTCTATACCTTGGGTGTGATTCACAGGATATTTTTGGATTTAACATATATGTAGTAGATATGGATGCTAAATTTTTTGAAATATCATCATAATGATTATCTTTATATAGAATTGATTTTATAAAACATCTTTGATTTTTTCCCATAAATTGCTAGTTTTTATTTCAACCGGATCGTTTACATACATACAGACATTCTTATATATTTACACGTCTAAAATTTAAACTTTGATATTTACATACCTAAATTGATATTTAATATCATATAGAAAATATAACTATCAAAAACTTTTTAAGAGTGAAATACAGCTTTCCATGCATAGGTTGATAACACCAAAGTGTTAGACATACAAAGATTAAACTTTAGGAACTTTAGGTGTTATATATTGAAGATTGTATGTAAGAAGGCAATATAATAGAAACTTGTATATTTTGCACTTTAAGAGAGAGTACAATTGTGTATATATAGAATAGAAAAAAGATTTCAGCAACATGCAAAATAACCAACCTACCTTGAAGATTCAGATTTTGTGGTTAACGATTACAGTCCTTACTTTCCAGCTGCATAGGGGTGACATGTAAATACATAAGAATTTTGTGGTATGTATGTAAAGTCCGGTTCTGATTTAACAGCAGCAATTTTAGCAGAAAATGCTTGTACATAAAATGAATATTTGGACAATTAGGCCACCTCTACATAAAAACTCTCTTAGAAATACTCACAAAAACAGCTATACAGAATGACACATCCAACAAAGACCAAAAGATAACTTTTTTCAATATATTATTCAATAATAACATTATGAACAGCTATAAACATCTTTCTTTTCTAGGAATTTAAAACCTTTCCATCTCATTTGCCTTTTTTCTATACATCCATAGAAACTCATGAGCAAGCCATTTACGAATTATTACAACAAATAGGATAATAAGAAAAATCAAAATCCTCTTAAGAAATAGCTAGCACCCTCAACAGAGCACAAATAATAATAAAAAAAAAAATACAAATCACATTTCAGCTTTACATTCCCATCTGCTTCATCCAAAGTGACCATTTAATAGCCTCCAAAAAATTTTCATTCCTCTGAAGAGCAACTATAATGTTTGTATAGGTAACTCTATCAGGTTCAACCCTTTTAGCTCTCATTTCCTGTACGACATTCACTGCCTCCTCAACCATCCCTGCCACCCCATATGCCTTAATCAAGGTATTATAGCTATACAAATCCGGTTCCAAACCTTGCCTTTTCAGTTCCTCCAGCACCTGCGAAACGTCCTCAATCCAACCTTTCTTCCCATAAATATTCATCATTATATTATAAGTATAGTGGTCAGAAGAACAGCTTGCTCTCTCCATTTTCCTTTGAACATCCTTAAACTCCTCTATCAAATCTTCCTTTCCATAAGCATCCAACATGCAGTTATATGCCTCGAGCAAAACCGGAAAACCCGAATTCTCCATTCCACGGACAACGGATTCCATGTTCTTGAAATCCTTGCTCCGCCCATACACTGCAATAATCGTGTTATATGTAATAACATCAGCCACGCCTCGCTTTCGAGCCATCAAGAAAATCTTCTTCACCTTCTTAAGAAGACCAGCTTTTCCATAGATATCGAGCACCACATTGAAGGTGATTGTATTGCAAGTATAACCAGATTGAATCATCTCATCAAAAAGCCTTGATACTTCATCTATGGGGAGCGCACGACTGCAACAGTTTAGAACACAATTGTACATTGCCTCATCCCAACTCACTCTGCTCCTCAGTATCCAATAGTAGGTATTTGCCAACTTTTCATGCATGTCACACTGCTGGTATATTCGTAGCATGTCGTGGAAAAGGAATGTGTCAGGAACTATATCGTTCTGCTTCTCCATTGCATCCAAAACCAAGCAGGCTTCTCTCAAGGAACCAGCTTTCATGTACATTCGCACGACCACGCTGTAAGCGATCATATCGAAGCTGATTTCAGAAGCTTTCAATACTAAATAGAGATTCTCGGCCTCGGAAAATTTGTTCATGGCGCAGTAGATGTCGATCATAGTGCACGTGATTTGGAGATTAGGGTGTTTTTCCAATTTCGGCATTTGATGGAAAGTTTTGTGGGCATTTTCATATTGGTTCCCTTCCTTGAAGGAACATATTAGTAAATGATAGAGATTTTCTTCAAATTTAGAATCCTCCCACTTCTTATCATTCAAAACTTGTAATGCCTCTACCAGAAGAGATTTCTGCACATATGCCACCACAAGAATAGAACATGCTGTTGCGTCAAACAAAATTTCTTCATAGAATGAGTTTTGTAGGATAGATGGAATGCTTTCTATCCTCCCAGCTCTTTTGTATGCCTGTACAAGGCTACTGAGAATTGAAGAATACTGGCAGCCCGCAAGTTTCATGTCTTTGACAGTTTGAATTATGCCTTTTTCATCATTATGCCTCGCTTGAATATTGACCATTGTATGGAAGTTTGAAGAATTTGGCTGAAATCCAGTACCCTTCAGCTGCTCATAGTACCAAAGTGCCCTTTTATAATCATTATTTCGACCAAATCCTTCAATCATGGATCTATAGGTTGTCTCATCTGGCTCCAAACCAGCACCTTTAAGACACTGGAAAGTTTTTTCTGCAGCCTTTGTATTAGATACTCTTCCATAACCAGTTATCAGAGTGTTATATGCTACAATATTTGGTGTAAATCCTGCTACTTTCATTGAATTCAACACTGATTCAGCCTCATTGAGCTTCCCTTTCTGGCAATAAGCGTTGAGACGAACCAGCCAATTCTCAAAGTTAGGAGAGACTCCATCTTCGTCCATTTGATAGATGATCTCCTCTGACTTCTCATGCATACCCAAACGAGTATAGATTGTTACCATTGAAGAATAAGCACTGACACACTGAAGGTTGCAGCTCCTCATGTAGCTAAATGTAAATTCAGCTTCTGAAAGATTTGTGGTCTTCTGGTAAAGATTCATGAGCATGCCAATGGTAGAAACGGTAGGTTGAACTCCACTTTGTAACATAAGACGAAACCACCTTGCTCCCCATGCATCTATCTGTCTTTTAGCGCAAGTATAAATTAACTGATTGAATGTTTCAGAATCCAACTCAAAATCAGAAGTCATAGCCATTTCTTGAAGCAATAAGTTAGCTCCAACCCAGTCCTCCCTTCTTGCCAAAACTCGTAAAGCCAACTTATATGCAGAAGCATTATTTAACTTTCCGTTGCTCTTCATCCATTCAAAAAAGTGAATTGCCTTCTCTTCATTCCTCCTCTCAAGAAGTTTAAGAATCAAATTGCATTGTTTTGTGCTGCTCTGGGGTGTTATTGTAGACAGAACAGACTCAAATCCACCATTATTTCTAATATACTTAGATGATCTCACTTTGTTAACAGAAAACTGCTTGGAAATCTTTCTCTGTGCTACTTTATTCATCAGATGAACCCGGTTCCATATTTTTCTCTTGCTCTTCTTACCTGCAGTACTCTTCTCGCGCCATGTGCGTAACTCCGCTAATACAGTAACTGGGCTGTTTGGAGAAGAACCACAATTCACTAAAGCCGCATTATCTTCTAAATCTGCTTGGGACTCATCTTCTGATTCCGACTTCAAGTTGAAAATATCATCCCCTTCCAGGGCATGAATTAAAATTTTATCTGATCTGTTGTTTCCAGGATTCAAATTACACCAGTTCAAGCAAGTACTTGGAAGAAAAGCTACTCTAAAACTAAATTTCTTTGCAAATTGCTTCAATGTTTGAATAGAACAAGAGCCCTGGCATCTTATAGTGTATTGATACGCTCCTTTCCAACTTCTAGAAGTAAATCCAACACCAAAATGTGGCACGCACAAGCTACTCCCACCCCAATCTCTCATATTTGGATCACAGGTTCTAGAGAAACCTATAGATCTTTTTGATTCATAGAGATCTGGAGCAACGGAAATAGTAAAGGAACCATGATATCTATGAGCTCAACATTCCCTGTAGAAAAACCCCTAATTATCGACCAGAAAACCCGGCAAAATAAAAAAGAAAAACAATCACCTCGCCCTAAATTTTAAGTTAAAATGATTTTCAATGATCTTATGAAAAATTTAGTAGATGGATGCCCTAAAATTCTCATCTTTTTCTGTAAATTTTAAAAAGTGCAGCTTAGCAATCAAGAATCTCTACATACAAAACCGAAAAATGCTGCAAAAAAAAGAAAAAAAAAAAGAATTCAACAAATTCTGATAGCTACAACGGAGTGAGGGCATTTACCTTCGGGGCAAGCAAGCAAGCAAGCAGGAGCGAGCAAGCAAGCAGGAGCGAGCTGCTAAGCTCTGATAAATATCTGAGAAGCTGAAGCTTTGGTTCATGAGAGAAGAGGAGGATAAAAGATCGAAATGAGTCGGGTTGGGTTCTGCAATGTTGGGCGGGTTGTGTTACCCGACCCGAACTAAGATTAGTCTTATCGTTCCTATAGTTAGTTGACCATTCCGGCTCAAAACCGGTTTGAATAGATTTAGTGTAGTTAAAAATCAGCTCGTGGCTCATTATCTTTGATTTAGAGCCGACCCGGCTTGAAATTGTATCGAGCTGGATTAGGCTCGAAATCAAAATTAGTTGGCTCAAATTGAGTCATTTAGATCTAAACAGAAACGCTTGATCCAGCTCAAAATTGAAGCTTACCGACTCAAATTCAGTTATTTGGATTCTTTCCAGCTCAAAATCAGCTCAAATTGGCTCTCGTGACTGATTACATTCAACTTTATATGACATTATATATCTTTAATTTTTATAAATAAAAATACTACGAGCCGATGTCGAGTTAATATGAGCCGATCCATGTATGACTCGAAATCAGCTAAAAAAATTGATCCAAAATGTAGTCTCACAGTTCAGCTCGTTTATTTCAATCAAATCTTAATCTGAGCTAGAATTTGAATCAATTTTTGAGAAATTAATGATCTTCGAGCTAAATTCAAAGCCCTAATTGTTCCCTTCTTAGGCTAGATTTGACTCTTTGTGCTCTTAAATTTTATACCTTGGAAGTTTGATTAGTGATGAAAGTAACTGAAGTGACTATTATTTGATTTGGTATTAAGGCTATATTTGAATATATTTTGTGATAACTCCCTTATATGAGATGCTATAGTGATATGTATTTATATTTTTGAAATGTTTTGTTGTGTTTAAAAAATTTAGGAGTTTGTTTTTTTTTTTTTTTATTGCTCGCAAAATAAAACTAATATTTGAAATATGATGGCGGTCAAAAACAGATAGCAAGTATATGTGTTGAAAATTATTGTATGAAGGTGATGATTGGAGGTTGTGGCAATTGCTTAGGTTGGGCGGGCAACATTGCAAATTCCAATTAGACAATGCATTGGGTGGGATACTCCAAGTATCTCATAAAAGTACTCTATGATTCAATTTCTTCCAACCAAACACTTGAAATTATTTTAAACATTGGCCTTTGATTTACTCTACTTTAATAATATTTGTAACTAAGCATACCATATGTTACTTTTTATTTTTATGATTATTAAGGTGTTTCGTATAGAGTAAAGCACATAAGTAGTAGTTTTATAAAAAATATGAAATATTCTAAAAGGTCTATTTTCTTAGGAATTTAAGATTCACAAATTTGAGTGATGCAACGTCGTCTAAAGTCTTTATCACCTTGAGACCAATTTAGACGAGATGTTGCTTTCTTCGACGTTGGTGACTTTGGATGTGCCTCTAATTAGAAAAAATATTACATTAGTACTACGCACGTAAAGTAACGTGCGTAGCTAATGAAATCACGCCACGATACCCCGCGCGACACAGAAAAAAAAAAACGGCGCAGTAACACATGAATAACACACAATAACACAAGAATAACATGGGAGAGAATATTCCCCCATGTTACTACGCCGTTTTTTCTCTGTCGGGAATATTTCTCATGTTATTCAAGTGTTATTGTGTGTTATTCATGTGTTATTGTGTCCTGAGAATATTCTTGGTGTTATAATAACACAATAATGTATAAATAACACGCAATAACACATGAATAACACACAATAACACATGAATAACACACGGGGGAATATTCTCCGTGTTACTGCGCCATTTTTTTTTTACTCTGTCGTGCGAGATATCGTGGCGTGATTTGATTAGCTACGCACGTTATTTTTACATGCCAGTACTGATATAATATTTTAGGATTCCAAGCCGAAGGCCCATCTGAGAAGTTGTCAAAATTAGAGCCAATGATTCCCTTATAGATTAACTTTATCGATATCAGTGAACCTTGACCAATCCATCGACTCCTCCCGTTAGAAGCACCTATGCATGAACCTACTCCACTATCTTAGTCAATTCCTCACTCCCAGACATCATATTTTCTGATGACACTTTGTATAGTCTTTAGTACTTATTTGAATTATTTCATAAGTTGTACTAATACTTGTAACTATTCGACAGTGAGTATAAATGAATATTCTTAAAAAAGGAACTAAACCAACTTCTAAATATAGCTAATACTTAACATAAACAAAGGGAGTAGAAAACTTTTCATGTTAAACAAAAGCATTAGCAGAACGTTGGGAAGGCAAGCTGGCATTAAAGACAACGGAACAACTGCTGCTATTTACACGGTCATGAACTCTCCAGACTTCTCATGCTGCAAGAAGCTTCTTGATATCTTTCTGCAAAGCAAAAAAAAAAACCAGGAAGAAGAAAAATCGTTTTCAGAGATGTGAAATATGAAATACGAAGACAGCAAAATGAGCACCTTGCTTGTCAATTCTTAAATCCAGATAATACCACCAACATTCTCTTGAAATTATTCCATATATCGTGTTTGGCTAGAATGAAGAAAAAAACGACCGTTTTTTATTTCAATTTGCGACTCGACCGAAGAACAGAAGTTGAAATATTTTACATATTAAACCAGATAAACAGTGATAACATTTAGACTAATCAGAGCACAAGTCATCAACAACAATCACATCAAAACATTCAAATATAACATTAGAGAATACATTTGTAATATCATTGATGCGTGCTGGAAAATTCGCGGCGGTAGAGTAATGGATTATCGTCTCAGAGTTGCATGATGATTCAACACACGCTCAGATGAAAGAGAATCAATCTGTGATGATAGTAGAAGATTTTACGTGAAAAACTCATAAAAGGGAAAAATCATGGGGCCTGACCCAGTTATAAAAATTTACTAAAAATTGATGATTACAAAGACCCCTTTTCCCACAGACGGGAAATGGTCACTAGATTTTTCAAGGTACAACGTCGACTGACGACGTCTAGTTAGCGGTGGTCGACGAAAGTCGACGACGGTTGGCGGTGGTCAACAGAGGTCAGCGGTGATCGACGGTGGTCGACAGCGGCCGGCGGAGGTTGACGGAGGTAAGCGGTGGTCACTGAAGGTTGGTGGCGGTCGACGACGATCGACGATGACAGGGATGATGTTGGACTTGAGCTCCTCAATGTCTCAAGTTCTCTCTCAAGCCTCCTCCCCTCATGTGAGGGGTGAGACTCTATTTATAGTGTTCTGGGTGCATGAATATGAATCATTTTGATCAGCGGCCCATAGAGCTTCCCTCGATCGGATGACGTTTGATGTATATTTGAGTGCCTTAACGATGTCAGAATTGAGCAATCTCGGGTTTGCTGGATTCATATTGTCGAAACGCTCGATTCGACTATGAACTTGCAGAATTCGACATTCGTTTGATCTTTCAAATGTGTCCCGAAATCTTCCAAGAATGATCTAATTGCTTGATATGGGCTTGATTTAATTCGGATTGGACTAACCTTGATATTATTAGGTCAATCTCATCAAGTAGGTCAGTTTGACTATAAGTTTGCTAAAATTGAAGCTATGAATGACTTTTAATTGAAGTTTGAAAGTTTTTAGCTCAAAAAGTTGCATCAAAATTCGTGTTATGTCTCGAGATTTGTGATGGATGATGAAAATTTGTCAGTGGAGCATCGATTGCCCCCTATTTTCGCATGAGATCAACGTCGTCCGAAAATATCTAGATCTAGAACTTTTTTATTTTTGTCGTGTCAAATATATATATAT
>JXCR01117338.1:51287-87976 GCA_002079205.1 Phalaenopsis hybrid cultivar
TATATATATATATATATATATATATTATTGCGTCATTCTATAATGTATAAGAAGCTCTTATATCCCATAAAAATGAAAAAGTATCATTTGGTTGTGTTGTACTTTTTCATGTGGGAGAGTGGCGCTCGAATCCTACTCAAGACTGAAAAATATTTTACCAGAGCCTGAAGAAATCGTGCGAGCCGCCTGCCCGAAGTTAATGAGGCGCAGATCCTAGCACGTGGCCCAAAGTAGAAGAGACAGACTCGGACGGGTGGGTAGAAGCTACAAAAATCTAAACCGTGCGCATGGGAAGGCGGGCCATCTAAAAATTTAGGAATTTTATGTGGGAACAAAAGTTCATTTTCTTTATTTAATTTTTGGAATAGGAAAAGTTTTTTTTTATGAGATGTTTTTTGTTTTAATGATAAACGGTTTTTTAAATGAAAATTTGTTTTTTTTAATGAAAATGGTGGAGTCCTCATCCCCGCCTAGCAGGTGATTTGAGATTTCCCAAAAGAAGAAAGTCGTCTCTATCCTGCGTAGCAGTCAAACAATGGAATTTTCTTTCTCGTTACGTCGAAGAATTGCGGTGAAACGTTGCGGCGAATTGTTGTGGCGAAACTTTGCGGCGAAGAGTGACGACGAAGTGTTGCGGCATAACGTCATGGCGAACCGTCGCGTCGTGGCGGAGCGTTGCGTATTCCAGAGGAGATTCTCGTGTCGCTCTTGCACATTTTGAAAGTGATAAAGAAATGATATAATTTTTTTGTCTTGCCATGAGTGAGGATTTTCATGCTTATATGGTGGCGATATTTGAAGGCCCCTTAACGATCATCAGAAGTACTGAAATTTTAGGAAGGCAATGCCGACGCTAATTGAAGATGAAATGATTTGTTGTAGCCCTTGTCTATGTATATGTTAGTATTTGTAGCCTTTTTAATCACTTGATGTTACAATTGTTGATAATAACCATGTATTTCTTTGTTGCTTTCACGGTTGTTGTGGCTTCTTAATTGTGCAAAATTCTTCTGAGGCTCGTAGCCTTCTGAGGAATTTTATGCACTTGTGTCTTCTGAGGCTTGTAGCCTTCTGAGGTATTTGGTATATCTGTGTCTTCTGAGGTTTGTATCATTTTGAGGTTTTTGATGTACTTGTGCCTTCTGAGGTTTGTAGCCCACTGAGGTCTTTGAGTGTACATGTGCTTTCTGAGGTCTTTGATGTACCTGTGTCTTCTGAGGCTTGTAGCTTTCTGAGGTCTTTGAGTGGAGACCCTGTTAACCACTTGCTCTCATGGAGTATTTCTAGTGAGGACTCTATTCACTAATAGATTCCCATCGAGACTTGTCTCTTGGGCTCGTCTTCCGGGGGCATGGTAGCTTCTCATTGAGTTTTGCCGCTTGGGCTTGATTTTTAGGATTAACGTATCTTCCCGTCGAGTTTTGCCTCTTGGAATTGACTTTTAGGGGCATGGCAGCTTCTCATCCTCATGGGGGTTTTCTACACAAAAAATTTTCATGATAAAATAATAAAATTTCAATGAAATGACATTTTAAAGCAACATGAAAATTTTGCTAAAATAAAATTAAGAGTTTATAAGTCATTCTTTTACTCAAATAAGATGACTTGGAGTTATACTTCTCATTCGATAACTCCAACGATTCTCTTCTAGTTCCCCTCACATTGTTCTTGTAAATATCGACCCAAGTGATCTTGACGTATTAGACGTTCAATTTCTACATTTAATTGAAAACATCTTTCTGTTGAATGTCATTTTGCTCGGTGGAAATGACAATATTGAGACTGATGTCCACCATATGAATTTCTTAACGGCTTTGGCCACTTGAGAGTCTCTTCATCCTCGATTGTCATTAAGATGTTAACACGTGATGTGTTAAGTGACGTGTATTCTTTTTCTGATCATTGCTCACGATTCCCTTGTGGTTTGAACTTTTTTCGCTGTGATATTTGAGTAGTATCCCCAGCGTTATTCTTGCGTTTGCCCCCCAATCGTTTAAACTGTTCCTTGTAAGTAATGATGGCCTCATATGCAAAGATTTGTGCCTCAACACGATGAACAAGGTCAGCATAAGAACGAACTGTCTCCCGCATCAATGATGAGTAGAAGGGTCATGGGCTGAGCCCTTCAAGGAAAACTCCTCTTAGTAACTCCGGATTTACTCCCGGAATCTGTCGGGCTTCAATAGAAAATCTGTGTGAGTAATCCTTCAGTGATTCTCTTTCGCTTTGACGAATTCCTGAGAGATGGGATGAATTCTTTATGATTCGTCGGTTTGCTACGAACTATTCCACAAACAGTCTGACAAGCTCATGAAAGGTGTTTACAGTGCCCCCTGATAGAGAGTAGAACCATGTTCGAGCTTGTCCTTTAAGAGTAGCCGGGAAAACCTAACACATAAGTGCATCAGAGGCACGTTGAATATGCATGATAGTTCGATAATGATCAATATATTCGTAGGGGTCTGTTATCTCTTCATATGTGTCGATGTTCAGAAGCTTGAAACCTGTTGGGATGGGTGGCGGAGGACCGCATCCGCTAAGGGAGAGGATTCATGGATATTACGGTGAGTGTAGAAGCGATCATTTTTCTCTAGGGGGAACTCTTCCCGAACAAGACATCGTAGTTCATGACGAATGCCATCACCTGGAATGACAGAGAGATGTGACGATGTCGAATGTGCTGCACGAGATGGATGAATGAAACTTGCGGTATCTAGGAGTTCAGCATCACGACCTGACAGAGGAAGTGTTCCTTCTCCAGGAAGGGGGCCAGTACGAGTTCGTCCGAGCGGTATGTTTCTAGTACGTCGCGGAGTTAATGGTAAACGAATTTCATCAAATGGTGTAGGTAGCAGCTGTTGAGCCCCACGTAGTTGTAGGATTACTAGTTGAGACTTCTATATTCTATGCATTCGATCTTCTATTGAAGGACCCGAAACACCTTCGTTGACAGGATAGCGTCTTCCAGGGAGGGAAGATGAAGAAGCATGCCGCCCTTGGCTTCGTGACTGCTCCTTGGAATGATGGGTGTTGGAGTGGGATGCTCCGTGACCATGTAGTAAACCGCGTAAGTACTGTAGTTGTGGGATTGAAGCTTTCCCACAAACGACACTAAACTGATGCGTGATGGAAAATTCGTGGCGGTGAAGTAATGAATTATCATCTTAGCGTTGCACGAGGATTCAACAAGCACTCAGATGAAGGGGAATCAACCTGTGATGAGACCAGAAGTTTTTACGTGGAAAACCCTTAAAGAGAAAAAAACCACGGGTCTGACCCAGTTATAAAAATTCACTATAAGTAGATGATTACAAAGGCCCCTTGTCCTACAGACGGAAAAGGGTTACTAGATTTTCCAATGTACAACGTCGACTGACAGCATCTGGTTAGCGGTGGTCAACTACAGTCGATGACGGTCGACAGTGATCGACGGAGGTCAGCGGTGATCGACGATGGTCGACAGCGGTCGGCGAAGCGGTAGTCACTGACGGTTGGCGACGGTCGACGACGATCAACGATGACAGAGATGATGTTGGACTTGAGCTCTTTCTCAATGCCTCAAGTTCTCTCTCAAGTCTTATCCCCTCATGTGAGGGGTGATGCTCTATTTATAGTGTTCTGTGTGCAATTAATGCAAAAATATGAACTATTTTGATCAGATGGTCCAGAGAGCTTCCCTCAATCGAATGACGTTTGATGGACATTTGAGTGTCTTAACGATGTCGGAATTGAGCAATGTCTGACTCGTTGGATTCGTCTTGTCGAGAGGCTCGATTCGACTATGAACTCGCTGAATTCGACATTCGTTTGATCTTTCAAATGTGTCCGGAAATCTTCCAAGAATGATTTAATCGTTTGATCTGGGCTTGATTTGATTCGGATTGGACTAACCTTGATATCATTAGGTCAATCTCATCAAGCCGTCAGTTTGACTATAAGTTTGCTAAAATTGAAGCTCTGGATCACTTTTAATTGAAGTTTGAATATTTTTAGCTCAAAAGGTTGCATCGAGATTCGTGTCATCTCTCGAGATTCGTGATAGATGATAAAAATTTGTTGGTGGCATATCAATCATATAGATAAGAGATAGAAGTTGTAATTGAAGGATGTTTTAATAGATTGACATATTACAAAATTCTTGAAGTATCAGTAGGCCCTTACTCAAACAAGTTTTTTTTTTGGTAAACAATAAGAAATAATATTACTCAAACAAGGTTCTTGAGGTATCAATAGATCCAGCAGAATATACTGACATTCAACAAACTAATAGGAACAAAGGAATCACTAGCTCAAATGAGGAATCGAGATGAGTATACGGCCATCCGATAGCAAGTTGCTGGGATCCAATTGATCATTAGTATTAACCACATAAACATCTTATATGCCCATACCATGATGAAAAAAGAAATCCCTAACATTAGGCCCCCCTAAAGAAAAATTCTCTCAATTATGGACAGTCCATAAAAGTAATCAACACAATCATAACAAAAAATTTTACAAGCTTAACAATATGAGGATTATTACTTCTTATTATTACTATTACTATTAATATTACTATTATTATTACTATTATTATTATTACTGCTATTACTATTATTACTACTACTATTGTTATTACTATTATTATTACTATTAATATTACTACCACTACTATTATTAATACTACAATTACTACTACTATTATTACTTTATTTAAGAAAAATCACAATAAATTTGATCAAAAGATTTCTGGAATAATAGATATAGAGTCACAATTAGACAAATTTAATAATGGGAAAATAAATTTAATTAAAGTTAAAAAGAAAATGTATGAAAATCGTCTATTATCAAAATCATCTATTATCCAAACATTATCAGAACAAAAAGTAAGCTGTGTTTCAGATTTTGAACAAATAAATTTATCAATAATTAATAAAGAAGATTGGGATCAGATAAGACAACAAAAGTGTCACAAATTCATATAGACTTACTTATGATTGGAATAAAAGGTTTACATAGGAAAAACTTAGGAACTAAAACTTTAATAATATTATTTGATAATAGGTGGAACGATCTATCTAAATCAATTATAGGATCTTTTGAAATAGATATAAATGATAATGAAGTCATAATCTATTTTGTTCCAGATTTTATAATGGAAACCAAAGAATGTGCATAACATTTAAAAATATGAATTAAGACTAAAGGATATAATATGATAAATGGATCTCTAAATTTAAGAATAACAACGGGATTTATAGGTAAAATGCAAGAACACTCAAATGTTAAACTCAAATTAAATAATAAAATGTTAGAAAAAATGTTAGCTAGTCAAGGAATCAAAGCTATAGAAGGAAAGAAATTTAGTTCAGAAATATATGCAGGAATTGAATGGAATCTAAATGCATTTTTAGAAAAAACAATTTTATTACCAAATGAAAATACATCTTATGAACAAGATGGTAGACTTAGTATAAGATTTTCAGATTATCATACTAGACAAAATAAACATGAATCAGATGATGACTTGGAATCAATACAGTCTTAATTTGAAAATAGAAGAACATCAAGATGGTAGACTTGGTATAAGATTTTCAGATTATCATACTAATAAACATGAATCAGATAATGACTTGGAATCAATACAATCTGAATTTAAAAATAGAAGAGCTTAATGGAAGACAGATTTTAGTTTGATAAATTCTTATGAACAATTACAAGATTATGTATTTAGCATGAAAAGTTTCTATTCAAAGTTACAAGAAAGATACAATTTTGAATTGGCAAATGAAAATAGATTTAATGATAATTTTAATTAGAGAATGATTGATTCTCAATATAAAATTGAAGAAATAAAAGTAAATCAACAACCCATGGATTTAGGAGAAGTAGTAGCGGGACCATCTAATCAAGATAAAGGTAACAGACCTAGGTTTGATCCAGTTCCCCCCTTAGGAGAGGATGGTGCTCCTGGAAGACCATATAGACAGGGAACCTCTAGAAGAGATTTTTATGAAGACAACAATTATAATTTTAAAGGAAGTATTGAACTCATAGAAAGAATTAATTTAATACCAGCTCATAGGAATGAAACCATTTTAACAATTAATTTAAATAACCCTCAAATGTGGGAATCTGTTATATCCACATGGGAATTTGATGTTGTAAGAGCTTGGGCAAATAGTGATAAAAGTGGTGTAGGAGATATGTTTGCCTTTTTAGAAACTTTATTAGGAGAAACATCAACCAATATATTTAATGAAGACAATCTGTATAATTTTACAATTAAGACAATTAGGAGATAATCCGTATAATTTTACAATGAAGACAATCCGTATAATTTTACAATTAGAACAATTAAGACAATTAGGAGATAATCCGTATGATTTTACAAAATTTATAAGAACACTTATACTGGGATTTGGCCCAAATAGGCAGAATACCAATATTCAAGATCAAGCTTATCGAAA
Organism: Phalaenopsis hybrid cultivar; assembly: GCA_002079205.1. Taxonomy (NCBI): domain Eukaryota; kingdom Viridiplantae; phylum Streptophyta; class Magnoliopsida; order Asparagales; family Orchidaceae; genus Phalaenopsis; species Phalaenopsis hybrid cultivar. Next base: position 57,737 of record JXCR01117338.1, read on the forward strand.
CCTAGAACAATTAAGTTTATATGATTTGTCTCAAATAAATAAATTTTGTACATTATATGTAGCATATGCCGGTAGAGCAGGTAAGTATTTTGATGATGAGATATCAAACAAATTTTTAATAAAATTACCTGGAGAATTAGGAAAAAAAAATTTATGAAAAATGGACAGAAACATATAGAAATCTAGAAAATATTAGAGGAATAGGCATAGAATCCCGAATTGTATTCACATTTAATATTTTGCAAGATAAATGTAGAGAATATAAGATTCAAAACAAGTTAAAAGACAATCATATAAGTTTTGTAAAAATATTTTTACTTCACAAAACTTTCCAGAAAGACAGCCATATAGAAAACGAAGAAAAGTACTTAGAAAGTCTAATAGCATAATACCTTCAAAAAATAATAATTTTAAAAAACCTAATAATAATAAAAAATGTCATTGTTATATCTGTGGTTCCCCGAAACATTTAGCTAATAAATATAATAAAAGAAATTATAATAGACCAAGAATGCTATTAATAGAAGGGTTAGAAGAAGATGTAGTAAGTATTTCTTCCAACGAATCTAATGATACTATTTACAGTATAATAGATGAAGAAAGTGAAACCGAATCAATATCATCATAATATAATATGGAACGCTTGATAGGAGCTGTAGATAAATGGAATTTATATAGATGGAATATAATTAATGAAAATTTAAATATAGACAGATAATGGAAAATTGTGACCATCTTTTTGAATCAAGAAAATGTAGCATGACTAAAGAATGCATTTATTGTAATTATTTTCCAGATAAAAATCATAGATATCGTTGCCAATTATGTTTAATAGAATTACGCCATTTATGCTTAAAGAAAAAACATAATTTAGAACATAGAGACTTTGTAAAGCCTAAAGCAAAAAGACAACTTAGATATTTCTACAATACTACAAAAATTAAATCTTGAATTAGAAAAAATCCAATTAAATAATGAAAAAATATTATTTAGAATAGAGAAGTTAGAAGAACAAAGTAAAAATCAAGAGAAATTTCAAAATGAATTAATACAAACATATAAAAAAGATAAACAGAAGCTTTTATTTAAAATAAAGAAAATAAAAAAAACTATTAAGAAGAAAAAGATAATATCAACATCTGAAAGTGAAAAGTCATCTAATTCAAAACATAAATTCAGATCCCGATGATATTGAAGAAATTAATAAAGTAGATTTTACTAATACTAATTTTAAAGAATTTAATAATACTGAAACATTGTTATCACAAAACTATCAAAATTACTCAACATCTTTATTAATGGTAAATATAAATATAATCTTAAAGGATGGGAGTCAAATAATGGTACCCACATTAATAGATAGTGGAAGTACAACTTCAGCAATAACAAAAAATTATTTACCAAGGAAATTTACTAAATGTCATTCCACTAATATAAACACATATTTAGTAGGCAACCATACTTTAGATTTTAATCAATGTTTAAAATATAGTCAAATTCAATTTTTCTTAATCATGAAACTTACGAGCCTTTTAATGGGTTGATCTCGGAAACCCGCATCCACCTAAAATGGTATTAAAAGGCTCGTTTTTAATAGAATTATTCTGTTTATCCATTTTTAAAGACTTAATAGTATTTTTATTCTTAATAAAGTTCCTTTCTTGATAATCATAAGTATTATAATCATGATATAGATAAATATATAAATATCATTCATTTCTAAATGGTTCATGTAGATCATCTATTTTTTTGTAATGGTACTTCTAATTTTTCTATTATCTGCTTAAATCTTTTATGTGGACATACATGTGTCATTTCTCTGAGTCTTTTTAATATTTTTCTTATAGTTTTATTAGATCTTCTCTTAATATTTGTAAAATATCATCTTTTCCTATTATTTCTATTAATTCTTTAATAAAATTTGATTCAATTGGATTTATATCTAATTGATTTCTTATAACTTCTTCAGGTAATCTTAAAGTCATTAATAACATTCAAAACTTAATTCACTAGCATAAAATATTTTTCCTCTTATAAAATTATTATAAAATCATAGTCATTCATCTTCTGTTGCTAACATTTTTTTGACTATGCTAGTGGCTAATAATACTTTTTCAGATTTGTTTCTGCTTATATTATTAAGTTCATTTAATTCTTCAGTAAATGTTTTAAAATAAAGTTTTCCTATAAATTCTTTAGCTTGTCTAGTTTCTATGTATTTAATAATTTTATGCATTTTTAATTTTTTTGTTATTTCTTTTAAATTTTCTTCCATTTATATTGTTTTTAATTAATCTAAATTTTTCCTTTCCTCATAGGTTTAATACGTTCTTCCCTGTGGATATAGAATTCTTCTGAAGAAACTCATGTGAAAGATAGTCTCAAATACAAACGTAAAATCTTTTTACGACTTTATTTATTTCCTCTGATTCATAGAACAACATACACCGACAGGCTAAATCTTACATCCAAAATGACAACAAAAAAGGCATATGAAAACTTCCTCTTTCATTGCCTCTCTCATACATGATTCTTAGAATTTAATTTATTAGAATTAAATGAAAATATGACACTCAATAGGATACAATGGCGAAAAAGGATTCACGTAACCGACCCCAATTAGTGGGATAAAGGCTTGTTGTTGTTGTTTTGGATTTACTAAGATGTAAGAATTATTTGTTTTACCAAACAATTGAAAGTTAATCCAAGAAAATAAAATGGTTACAATTAGTCATTCAATGCTGACACATTCGTCAAAGATTTTGCTATTCCAAAACTAATGATCTACATTATAAGTGTGCAAATTACTTGCTACAAAATATTTCTTGAAAATGCCACAAGAAATGTCCTCAAAAGTGTAAAATAGGATAACAGAATTTTGCAAGTACTAAAAATGTTTTACCATAAAAAAAGCATAAAATCATAAATAAATCATCTGCTCGTGCTGAAGTCACTATAAATAAACATTCAAGCACATTGAACACTTCAGAGCAATCACACAAAATAAAAGCATGTTATCAACCCCATCTTAAATATTGACTATCTTTACCAGTTTTTGGAATTAAATTTTACCACCTATGTCCCAATTGAAAATAAGAGATTTAGCAGAACTTCTTTAAAAAATATATACAATTTTAAATAAGCACATGATCAAGAAACTCACCTCAATTTGGAATGGCGAGGTGGTAGGCGGGTACCTCTCAACAACTTTACCATTCTTGTCTATCAAAAACTTTTCAAAGTTCCATTTAATAAGGTCACCAAGAAATCCCCCAGCACTTGCCTTGAGAAATTGATATAATGGAGCTGTATTTGGTCCATTTACATCAACCTGTTAGTGGAAACATAACTAACAAATTAATAAAATGGTAACAAAACCCTCTTAAAAGAACACATGCATTGGGTCATGGAAACAAGTTCAATAATGAGGACAAACCTTATCAAATATGGGAAATTCTGCTTTAAACTTTGTGCAAGCAAATCGCTTTATTTCTGGATTTGAACCAGGTTCTTGACCTCCAAATTGATTGCAAGGAAAGGCCAAAATCTCAAAGCCTGTATTCAATAACGTAAAAGGTGACATGAAAAGCAAATTGGTATACGGTGAGAATTCTTGGTGAGAAAGCCTCAAAAAAGTAGAGAAGGTTGGCCGACTGAAGTCTATGGACTGTTTAAATTACTCCAAAACCTCAAAACTCAACTGATAATTCAACATCGGATTTTTTTTTTCTTAATCGCTCCAGCAGGTACGTGTGCTATGGCACTTCTAGTTACATTCGAGAACGCAATCACGAAATTATGGTTTCTTCAATAAATTCAAAAACATGGTAGGAAATGCCTTTTTAAAATAATAAATTAAATAATCACGTAAAATAAGAATAAAACTAGCTGAAGATTGATAATACCAGTATTAACCCAAATCACATTAGGAAAAATAAATATTATTATCGGAGGCAAATAGATGGTTACAATCAACACATTTGAAAGAAAAAATACAACACACACGACACAAAACTCACATTAGGGCAGATCTCGGGTGATGACGGTGGCGGTTAGGGGGCTCAGAGAGGTGTTGGCAAGGTAGGGAAGGGGTTTATGGACTGTGGATGATGGGTGGCAGTGGTAAGGGGCAGCTGGAACAGCAGGATAGCACGGGGCGACAATCCAAACAACAGCAGGTTGTTGTTCGGGGTGGTTGGACAGCAGGAAAACAACAAAGGTAAGATGTTGTGTGCTGCGCCAGCGAAGGTGGAGGGTTGGGACAGCGAGGGCAGCAAGGACGAGGGAAGAGAAGGCGTTGGGGTGGATGGAATTGCAGAAAACAGCAATCAGGATATTGTTGAGGGCAGTTACAGCAAGTGGTAAGGAGAGATGTGGAAAAATGAGGAAAGGGATAAGAGAAAGATAATCACCACCTCTGGAGAGAGAGACAGCCGCAACACCACCCAATAACTCGCATATAGCCCTCAAAGGGGAAAACAAATGTCAGTGGTTGTCCAGACAGAAATCATAAATAAAACTCACGAAAACCCTAAGACAACAAACAATATATTTATAATGAGTACCAGTAGTTAGAATAGGAAGGCAATAAAGTTAAGAGATCAAAAAGAAAATTGCAGCGGTAATGTAGATACTACAATGCCGCAATGGTAAGCTCCCACGTTAATTTCCAGGGATTGGGGGAGTTTCGACTTCATTCGTCGATGCTTTTGATTCCTTGTAGCATGGAGTCAAGGTTGTCACGTTGATGATAATAGAGATATTGCAATCCCTAGGAGGTCAATCACGTAGGTGTTATCATTCCACAACATATTCTGGTAGAATATGTATCCATCCTCTTTTGGCACAACCTGAGTTGGCGCTGTAAACAGACGAGTATTCTCAAAAATCAAGTATCAAGCCATCCCATTTGTAAACTACTTCTTCCGCTTCCTGTACTCGACATAATGTAGGTGACAAACCAACATGTGAGAAGAAACCAACTTTGGGGTGAAATCTATGGCAATGTGCACCACTCTCACTAGCAACCACTCAGGAGAACCATATTAGTCTTCACTGATAGAACCTCGATCTTATTGAAGAAATTTTCCTCCCCATCAAGCTCCTAATACAAATTTTCAGTATGGGGTTCATCCCTCTTGTCTGGACATCTGATGATGGCTACTATGCTGAACTGAATCTAATACATGAATAACTCCATGTAATCTTCACGACGTGGTACAAAAGTGCCTCATCTCTTACACGTGGGATCTCCCTCAGTATGGGTATCTCACGGATGAGTTCATGGATTTTAATTGTCTGAATTTTTCTTATCCGGGATTGCCCTGTGTATGATATTGACTCCCCAAATTCATAGCCCCTTTGGACATCCAAGGACGATTATACCGATGCTCCTCTCAATGCCTGCAAAATGCTAGCTCGAGGCACCTAAATCTCGTACTCTGTCGGAATGCACATTACATCAGAATCACTTTCTTCTAAGATAGCTATTGTTACCTCAACTAGAATCTCTGTCTTGGAGTCAACTCAAATCGATAGCGTATCTTCCTCGTTGGAAGAAAAATTGAGAATCTTCTTTGAAGTCTGCACCTTCTTCTGGATCATAGTTTATCTCTTCAAATGGAAGCTGGTCCTCCTGCTTTGTCTCCTCACCGCCTTCAGTGTATTGCGTCATTACCCAAATGTTCAAGAACGCCCTGCTCCGTGAAACATATAATAAGCTAGTCGGAACTAGTGTCGGATCTCCCGCTTCATACAGATTCGCCCGTTCTCCACATGCTAGATCTTCTCCCAGCCTCCTCTACTACTCTATTCCAAATCTCTGTGGCCAGTCTACAACATCATTAAAGTCCTCCCTATGAAAGAGATTCAGATTCTCGTCTATGGCTCCCCTTCGAATCTTTCGATCTTGATCAAGGGTAATCTTCCATTAGATTTCATCCTCAATGTTCGCAATTCTCCGCTGAAGTTAGCAAATCTCTCATTTTATCTCCTCCCAGGTAGGCTCGGACATATATCTTCTTAGTGACATGACTAGAGTTTAGAGTTGGGAGGTGAAAGAAGATAAAAAAAAATGGTTTAAGGTTGCTGATTTTGAAAATCAGCAAGGAGAAATTAGATTTAGGGATATGTGATAGTGGAAAGAGTATTTGAACGTATGAAAGAAATTTTTTTGGTTATGGCAGATGCTAGGAAATCTTAGGATAAAACTAGGGTTAGGCTAGTTTTGATGTCTGGAGTTAATCCAAACTACATTAGGAAAAATTAATATTATTGCCGGAAACAAATAGATAGTTACAATCAACACATTTGAAAGGAAAAATAAAACACGCACGACACACAACTCGAGTTAGGGCGGATCTGGGTTATGGTGGTGGCGGTTAGAGGGCTCAGAGAGGTGTCGACAAGGTAGGTAAGGGGTTTCCAGACTGTGGATGAGGGATGAAAGCGGTTAGGGGCAGCTGGAACAATAGGACAGTACGGGGGCGCAGTCCAAACAGCAGCAGGTTGATGTTTGGGGCGCCTAAACAATAAGAAAAAACTAAAGGGAAGGCGTTGAGTGCCGTGGCAGCGAAGATGAAGAGCTGGGACAGCGAGGGCAGCGAGGAGAAGGAGGTGGGGGCGGTTGGAAGCAGTTAGGATGTTGTTGTTGGCAGCTGCAACGACGTACAACTGCAGGGAGCTATGTAGAAAGATGCAGAAGGGAATATGAGGAAGATAATCACCATCTCAGAATAGACATACAACCGAAGAACCACCCAATTCCAGGGATACAATCCTCAAAGAGGAAAATGGATGTTGGCGACTGTTCAGACAGAAAGCTGAAATAAAACTCACCAAAACATAACCCTAAGACAACAAACAACATATTTATAATAAGTATTAGTAGTTAGAATAGGAAAGGAATAGAAAAGATAAGAGATCAAATAGGAAATTGGTCTGCATCACTGTAGCAACTACAGTACTGCAATGGCATGCTACTGCGTTAGTTGAAAGACCGAATTTGACCTAGATGAAGTAAATAGAGAAGAGAAAGTTCACCAACATCCTCGTCAATCTCTTTATCTCACCATTTGTGGTCAGTTGTACAAAATAATGTTCTCCATTTTGCCTGATTAAGTCTTGCTACATGAGATGTTAAATCAAATTCCCTTTATTATTATTATTTTTTTGTGTGTGTACAATGTTTAGCCATATTACATTTCGAAGTAGGCTATTCATTGGTTTATTTAATGCATGAAAAATTCATGTAAATAAACTATATTTCTCTTGAATAATTCATTTTCCATTATATTATCAAATTTTAATAATGTTAATGCATGAAAAATTCATGTGAATAAACCTATGTAATAATAACCAAAAACACACATCTAGTTTATCCAGAAAACAATCCACATGATGTTTCTGTGGTCAATAAAATTGCAACTAAAAAATGAGTTGTAGAACACTGGACACTTTCATGGCCTTTAGTAAGCATTTATTATTCATGGATCAATTCATATGGTAATCACTTGAAGTTGAAGGTTATTTTTCTAAGGATAAAAAACTATCTCATACTTTCATTTGGTGAGCTCAAGGCCAATACAAATATCAGACGAGCACAATGCCAATTACCAAAAAAGGTGGTTATAAAATCAAGTAAATATATTATATCTACATGAGAAACTAAGTAAATTCATCATAGTTAGGTCAGTTGAGATTGGTGCCTAAGACCTCTAGGTTAGAAAACATGAGTATATTGGTTGAGCCATTGTCCTTTGATACATGAAATTAGGATGCAAATTGTCATAAGTTAAAATAGTTACCTTAGACTAGTTTAGAAATCTAAAACTACTTAAAACTAAGAGGTCAATTGCATATGCTATTACCAACTTTAAGCACTCTAAATTCCATAGTTGTGCTATTTGCTAATTTATGTCAATCAGACATCTTTACAAGTACATGAAGATAGTTGAAATTTAAGAATCAATTCAATTATTCATGTGTTTAGCTTCTATCAAGTCCTCTAAGTTTATTAACAAGTAAATGTTTGTATTGTTCTAAAAATCATGAAAGAAACAATGAATCATGTTGGTAAGCTATCACATGCATTTCATGATCAAACTTCATCATAAAGTACCACATTATCAGTGTTATCAAAGTGCAATGCATAATATGATATGCAAGGCTTTATTTTCGCTTCAAAGAATAAAACACAAAGCAAAACGACGCTTTTATTAACCAAAGCGCTAATATGTTAGATAAAACTATCAATGCATAAATACATCCATTAAAAATTATAAAATATAAAGTAAGAGTTAAAATTTGATATAAAATAGAAAAGAATGTAATATAATACTTAAAATTTGAACAATTTCTAAAAGTTGCAATATTAAAAGCTTTGAATCACAAAAAAAAAAATCCAACAAATTAACTTTAGCACTTCAAAGTGCGTTTCAGCGAAGCAAAGCGGTCATCTACCACTTGCTTCGCTTTGATCATGAAACACAATTTTAAAAACATTAATGGTCTGTTTGATCTGTTGAGACTAGGAATGCTCTCTCTTTATCACAATAATTTTTTTTCTTCCATGTGTGCATAATTTTCATTTAAAAAGTAATGTATTATTCACTTCATTATGGCATTATGATTTTCCATTGCAAATCAAACAATACTAGATAACTTATAGAGGCTATTACCCAATCCTCCAAAAAAAAACTCCATCATCAACAACAATGTCTTCTTCAAACAAGATAAACTCTCTTCATTAAAATGATTATAAATCAAATAAAATTTATGAATAAAACTTTAAAGTAGATCGCTTACTAGTACTTATTCCAATCCCCCAAAAAAGAGCTCCACCAATAAAACACAGAGTGAGATACAAAAAAGATAAATGCTATACAAATCTACAGTTTGCATAATGATTGCATGCCATACCAGATATTAAATCATTCACAAACATTCTTCATTGCATTACAATGGAATTGCGGTTTTTATATTTGACCACATTAAGTCATGATATATTTTTTAGGAAACTTGTAAGAAAATATTCTGTGCACCCTCACAAAACAAATAACTTAAGAATGCATGGAGCCACTAAAAAAGACTCACAATTCCGCAACTATTCGAATAAAATACAAAAGTATCCATCATTTGATTGGCACCTATCCGGCCACATAAAGTTGACACTAACAATTGTGGGCCGTGCAATTTTTAGGAAAATAAGTTAAGAATAGGTTATAAGAGAGAATAGCTCAGCTATCAATTATAAGAATTATAAGACTTCTATTTGCTAGGGAGATATTTATATTTTGGTCTATTTTTATCATAAAACCTTTCATATCATTTTATTTTATATCTCATTTATTTGACTAATAAAGAATAGAAACTTACTTGCACTCAAAAAAAGAAAGCAACTCTAGTGAATATCTCAATCATCTTAAAACAGCACATTTAAACTTTTAGATGCAAATCAACAAAATTAAAAAAAAAACCTCTAGAATGAAAAAAATGTAAGAAAAATATAAATAAGGTTCCACTTTAGATTAAAAATATGTACCTTGACTCTTATATTTTTCGTAAAGGTGAGAAAGTTCTGTGTAATTTGATGTTGTCAACCCACTGTCATATTGATATAAGGATATCAAGAACAGTAGGAAAAATTAGCTTCAAAGGAGAGAATAAATATACAGCATGCTAATATTCTTTCACAGGAAGAAAATTTACCATTTTGAAGCAACATTAACAATTAATAAAATCTTTCCCTTGAATTTGCTAAGTGAAACATCATTGCCATCAATATCCTGCACCAATAGCACAGTCCATATAAAATAAATTTTTTTTCTCACGGAAGCACTAGAAAGAACAATAAAAAATGCACAGCAAACATATATTTTGTACCCTTTCAAAGAAATTTAACTTTTGCAACACTTCAGAAGAGAAAAAGAATAATGCTTCAAAAGCCATAATACTTGTGTTATTGATGTAACTCAGATTAAAGTAGAATTGAAAGAATATAGGATGAGATATTATTATTATGGAAAAAGAAATAAATGAAAGAAGCGAGGATTCACTCACTCAAAATCATGGAAACTTGCTCAAATATGATAAGTGGGGATTCACTCACCCAAAATTGACTCATAGCCCAAACACAAAGAACCTCTTTGACTTATCCGCTAAAACCCTTACATATACATGGCTTTTACTGATGTATTTTTGGTCAACAGAATCTTGGTAGGGAATTTTGATGGTGCGTAAATGAGGTTGGTGACAATGGGTGGATCAGAAGTAGAATAAATTATCTAACAGATACACCGTCGGTTGTCGCTTGCTCCATGCTTATTTTTCTACTTCGCTAAAGCAGCTTCGTAATAATTTTTTCATAGCGAAGGAGGACCAAACCGCTAAATGTAAGTGAAATGGAATTAAACATGTCGAGTCAAATTTATATTTCAACTAACGCTTTTGAGGGATCATTTGGTTGTTTGTGTTGTGAAAAATGACGAAAATAAAGCGAAAAATAGAATGAGAAAAATTGCACGCAGAAAAAAACACCAGAGCGACACACAGATGTACGTGATTCGGCAAATTTGCCTACGTCCACGGAGCTGCAGAGGATTTTACTACTTCGAGGAATTACACCGTCGAGCGCCTCGACGTTTGCAAGAAAATCTCTATTTATTTCTCTCACTTCCACTATCCCTTCCTCTCTCTCTCTCTCTTCCTCTCTTTCTCTTAGCTCTCAAGATGACTTGGTTTGGTCTTGCTTGCCTTGTTTTTTCTTTAAACCAAAAGAGACTATTTATAGAAATCATGAGAGTGGTATGTGAGAGATAGGTGAGTAAGAAGCTAATTAACTTCGGTGGACCGGGTCTCCACATTACCCAACAATTCTCTCACTTGGAGACTGAGACACTGAATGCATCAATTACTAGTTGCATCATCTACTAGTTGTACCGATCTTTTCCTCAAGCATGATATTCTCTACCTCTGCAACTCAAAGCCCTGTTCTTCATGTCAGAAGACCAACTGAAATTGAGTTTAACTTCAGCTTCTCACGAGTAACACCCTCAGTTGACATATCACAGTCAACGTAGCCTCGTACCGGCAAGCTCTTTCCTAGGTTACTCATATATCTGCTTACAACTCCCACTGCATGAGCAATGTCATGCTTCTGCTGAAAGTCCTTTTCAACAAGTCCAGCCTTGTAGCTCTTACTGCCACCAAACTCAGTCTTCATCCGGTACACCCACTTGTTGTGCAATGTTTTCTTCCTTGGTGAAAGTTCTGCCAGTTCCCAAGTCTGATTCCCTGGCAGGGAATCCGTCTCCTCCTTCTTGGTTAGCTCACACTTGCTCGAATTCTCATCTTACAAGATTTCTTCATAACTTTGTGGTTCTCCACCAATTGTCTGTACATGGTCTGATTTTCCCGTCTTTGGCCCTCTGCCACTTTTCAAGAATGAACATTCTTCTGCTTCCCCATAATGCACCTCTGACTCATGTGTTCACGCTTGAGTAAACCTGTAGTCATATATAATGTATCAGTTTTCTTACCCCGAGCTAGTATTAATGTTCCTTTGGTAACCTTCCAAGTGCTATCTGAGAACACTACCGAATGACCACCTTCATTGAGTTATCCAAAAGAGAAGGTTTTTCTTCAACTCAGGAACGTGTCTTACCTTTTGCAAAGTTCATTTGCTTTTGTTAGGGAGTGCAATGTCAACATCTCTCATCCCCACCACGTTCAGAGCTTTTCCATCAACCATATATACTTTCCCAAAGTTACCTGCAACATAATTTCGCATTAACTCCCGATGGGAAGATGTATGGAAGGAAGCCCCTGAATCCAGTATCCAGTCATCAACAGAACTGTAAACTACCAGAAACAGTGCATCATGTATTTCTTCAGATACAACATTAGTGTCATCATTTTTCTTCTTCTTAGGATTCCTGCAGATCCTTTTTATGTGGTCAACCTTGCCACAATTCCAGCAGGTTGCCTGTTGACCTGACTTTGATTTTGATCTTCCACAGTTTGAGTTTCTGTCTTGTGATCCTTCCTCAGCCAAAATAAAATCACGAATATCATCATATTTCAGTTTATATTTACCTGCAGAACTACTAACTGTCATCCTCATAGCTTCCCAGCTATTTGGCAATGAAGCCAACAATATCAGCGCACCTATCTCATTATCAAAATAAATCTTAACAGACGACAACTTATTTGTGATAGTGTTGAAATCATTCAGGTGTTGAACAACATACACACATTCCACCATCTTCAAGTTGAATAATTTTTTCATCATGAGATCTGCAGTAATCCTCCCCTTGATGACGTTTTGGGCAACCGATCTCGACAGGGTTAATCGTATAACCCCCAGAACCTGTCGATCCAACAGATTTCATTCTGCCTCGTCCATCTTTTCTGGTCGCTTTCCCAGTAATGAAAAATGAATTTTCTTCTCATAGAGATAGTTTTTTATCTGCATCCTCCAGTAAGCAAAATCTGTGTCATTGAACTTCTCGATCCCCGATGTCATCACTTCGTCTCTGCCCATCGTTCTTCCTTAGATTCAAACCAAAGCTTTTATACCAGTTGTTATGACAAATGACGGAAATAAAACGAAAAATCGAACGAGAAAAATTACACGCAGAAAAAACACCAAAGCGACACAAATTTACGTGGTTCGACAAATTTGTCTACGTCCACGGAGCTGCAGAGGATTTTACTACTTCGAGAAATTAAACCGTCGAGCGTCTCAACGTTTACAAGAAAATCTTTATTTTCTTATCTCCATTTCTCTCTCTCTCTCTTCCTCTCTTTCTCTTAGCTCTCAAGATGACTTCGCTTAGTCTTGCTTTGTTTGCTTTTCTTTTAAACCAAAAGAGACTATTTATAGAAACTATGAGAGCGGTAGGTGGGAGGCAAGTGAGCGGTAGTTAGAATGTGGTGGGTGAGCAGTAGGTGGGTGTGGTAGGTGAGCGATAGGTGATTGTGATAGGTGAGCGGTAGGTGAGATAATTAAGAATCTAAATAACTTCGGTGGACCGGATCTCCACATTACCCAACAGTTTGTAAATAGAAAACATGCTTTAGAAATTTACAGTTTCTTTATAATCCCAAAATAAAATCAACATATTTGAGAGATTTTAAAAGTTCTCTTAGGGCCTAATCAACCATAATTTCTAAGTAAATCCAACCAAATTACATAATCGATTGTATTAAACGTTTCACAAAACCCGATTTCTCACATCAATAAACCAAAGCAGGCTCTGAGCTGAATTCCCTGCCCTAACGTTGCAAAAAAGATAAGAAAATTCTCACCCAAGCAAACCAAAAAGATCACGGGGACATATCGAAACAGCAATTGTGCGTGTGCGTGTTAAAGAGAGAAGACGCTCCAACCTTGACCGCGAAATTGNGAGGATGAGATTTTATTATCATGGAAGAAGAAATATATGAAAGAAGTGAGGATTCACTCACTCAAAATCATGGAAACTTGCTCAAATATGATAAGTGGGGATTCACTCACCCAAAATTGACTCATAGCCCAAACACAAAGAACCTCTTTGACTTATCCGCTAAAATCCTTACATATACATGGCTTTTACTGATGTATTTTTGGTCAAAAGAATCTTGGTAGGGAATTTTGATGGTGCGTAAATGAGGTTGGTGACAATGGGTGGATCAGAAGTAGAATAAATTATCTAACACATACACCGTCGGTTGTCGCTTGCTCCATGCTTATTTTTCTACTTCGCTTAAGCAGCCTCGTAATAATTTTTTCATAGCGAAGGAGGACCAAACCGCTAAATGTAAGTGAAATGGAATTAAACATGTCGAGTCAAATTTATATTTCAACTAACGCTTTTGAGGGATCATTTGGTTGTTTGTAAATAGAAAACATGCTTTAGAAATTTACAGTTTCTTTATAATCCCAAAATAAAATCAACATATTTGAGAGATTTTAAAAGTTCTCTTAGGGCTTAATCAACGATAATTTCTGCGTAAATCCAACCAAATTACAGAATCGATTGTATTAAACGTTTCACAAAACTCGATTTCTCACATCAATAAACCAAAGCAGGCTCTCAGCTGAATTCCCTGCCCTAACGTTGCGAAAAAGATAAGAAAATTCTCATCCAAGCAAACCAAAAAGATCACGGTGACATATCGAAACAGCAATTGTGCGTGTGCGTGTTAAAGAGAGAAGANGATCAACCATAATTTCTAAGTAAATCCAACCAAACTACATAATCGATTGTATTAAACGTTTCACAAAACCCGATTTCTCGCATCAATAAACCAAAGCAGGCTCTGAGCTGAATTCACTGCCCTAACGTTGCGAAAAAGATAAGAAAATTCCCACCCAAGCAAACCAAAAAGATCACGGTGACATATCGAAACAGCAATTGTGCGTGTGCGTGTTAAAGAGAGAAGACGCTCCAACCTTGACCGCGAAATTGTGAACACTCTTCTCCGTGGCGGCGGTAGCGAAAGCTACGCCGGGCGTACGCTGCCCATCCGTCCCGAAACCCACAGGAATCCTCGAGCTCCGCAAGGAGAGAACCTGAGATCTCCCACAACCAGATGAGAACTTCGCCGACAAGCCCAGATACACGGAAGCCGCCCGTATGCCCCCAATTCTCACTCCATCGACGGCGGAGGAGATGCCGCCGGTGAAGACCGGGGAGGCCGCCGCGAATACCGAAGAAGTCATCNCGCCGCCCGTTTGCCCCCAATTCTAACTCCATCGACGGCGGAGGAGATGCCGCCGGTGAAGACCGGGGAGGCCGCCGCGAATACCGAAGAAGTCATCGCAAGATGTGCAGGAAAGCAGATTTTTTGTTTTGGTTTTTGTTTCGTGAGCGTTATTCGGAGCTGAAGATAAACGAAGGGCTATTTACATGCCACGCAATTCGGCCATTTTCATACCACCACCCTTCTATACGCATTTACATATCCACCACTCAAACTTTTTTTTTTACAATTATACCATTCTAATGTTTCATACAATGGAATCAGGGGATGGTTGTGGCCCTTGTGGGAGGCCTATTAAATTCTTCAATATCATATAATACACTAAAAATTTTATCCATTAAAATTTAAATATTTAATACTAATTTATTATTGACTATATTTTTAATTTAATAATATTTTCATAATAATTTTATATTTTATTTTAAGGAGATGAAAAATTTTAATTTAAATATTTGCCACTCCTTAATTTTCACTCCATCACTATTTTTGTGAGAATAAAAATAGCACTATTTAAGTTTAAAAAAATGAAACATATTTTTCATGCATAAAAAAGGTGGTGTACAAAAAAATTTTAGATACCAAATGAATTTGTGCAGTGAGATAAAACAATAAGAGAAGATTTCATGATGATTAGTGAAAAAAAATACAACTATTACAGAGTCTTATCCCAATCTTCATATTCCAATTTACAATTAGTAAGAAATTTTATCACCGTCTCAACTAAAAAAACAAAAACTTTTTATTGTATACATCATTTATATACAATTTCATATAATATCTCATCTTCATTCACGAAAAGAATATCAACCATTTCACTGCAGGAATAGAAAAAATGAATAAAAGAGGGGAATATGAACAATTCTATTATGTATATTTCAAGAAGGTTATGAAAGTTATTTTCCAAATCAATAAGAACACAATGACTCTTTCTACAACTCTATATCTATTTCACCCTAGTTTAATGAAGAGCTGGCCAATAAGAAGAATCGAACCACTTAAATCCATCTAAATTCTTTTGCATGAATGGTAGCATCCCTGGGTGGATTCATCAGGAATCACGTGTTCATGGCTCCAATGTTGAGTTTATCAATTACTAGATGGAAGATGTGTTTCTCGAGTTCGTAAAATTTATTTATGCATTATTTGCAACATCCTTGGAACTAAATGCAATAGTGTAATTTAAATATACAACAACCAATAATGTAGAAGATAAGATAAATTACCTTAACATTCATTATGGTTTAGTTAGCGACAATTGATTTAACTAACACATCGTCAGGGAAGAGTGCATAATGATAGAGATTTGGATTTTCCAACTGATGCATAATGGTAGAGATATGGGTTTTTCAAATGTGACATAGTGGCAATCATTAACATAAATATGCCACAATGAATGTTCTTTAGTGTCAATAACGCCTACAAAATAAATACATGGTAAATCAATCATTTGTCACGATTTACAGTTACATTCTCTGCTTTCAATATTTACTTAATATTTATTAAAAAGCCCTTCGAGCTTAGTTGTGTATAATATTGATGGGCGCAAATTGATATTTTATACTACTAATATCTCTTATGCAATCGTTTGCACGTGACACTAGTTCATGTTTTCATATAGGTGAAATTAACATCCTCATTTCTCTTAGTTCCATAAGCATTGCTCTGAGCATATCAATCAAGCCAGCCACATGCTTACTCCTGGCCTCCTCAATCCATGCATTAAGGGATTAAATCAAATTATTAGTATTGTAATTATTGAATTCAGTTATGTCCTGTGAGGCATTCCTAAAGATAGGAGCGGTACAAACCATGAGGGAGAGGTTGAGAGAGATGGAGAAGGAGAGAGTACACAGATACTTGCCCTTTGGGGCATATTAAGGTATTCCCAGGCTCTGTGGTCCATTTTATATATTGAAAATGACAATTATAAGAGATATTGGGGGAGGGAATTCTTCCTACAGAGAATGGGTTTAGAGAGAATAGCCAAAAACCACAAATACATAATATGATCCCCCCAATTTATTGGAGATAGAGCTACAAAGGTGTAGAAATACATGTTTTATCTCTGTTTTAGAGGGGTTTTATAGAGTATTATTGTCTTTTTGCATGCAAGAAACATTTTGCCGATAGCTCTTTGGGTCGGTTGATTAAGCTGGTTTCAGGCAGTTTTGGTCTAGACACTGGTTGATCTTTACTCTGGGAGCCGGTTGGTTTTTGAGTGGAGTGGTTGGTCGACTTTCGGATGACTAGTCCATCTTGCTTGATTTTTATTCCTTGTTTTTAATAAAATCTTTGGGGGAGCTATTGAGAGAGCTTCACATTGACACTTGTTGGATTGTTGGGGTGTTATACCTTTAATTTGTAGTTTCTTTTGGAGGGATTGGTGTGGATGCCTCTCCCTTGTTGGCATGGATGGCTTTTTGGTCGTCTGACCTTTGGTCAGTCGATAGCCCTTAGGTCGGCTGGTGGTCTTCAACCGATGAGATTCATGAGGACTTGTAGCTTTTTGTTTGATGGGTTTCTCATCTTTTATCTTTTGAATTGGAATGTTAGATTGTCTCAAGATTTAAGCAAAAAACTTTTTAGTGTACAATAATGATTTTTTATCCCATATAAGAAATCACTCATTGACCACTTGTAAGATAAATATAATAAGTATGAGTGAATTTGTGGGCATATATTACATAACTCATCCATCTTACATTCAAATTTATGTTTAATATACGCATTGACAGCTCTCCAAATCAAATTTTAATGCTTCGATTGTCATTACAACAAAAAAATATTTTATGTTCTTTTACAGATGGCGTTGATGCACCTATGCTCTGTATCTAGAAATACTTGTGTGACTGCATCTTCAAGTTCATTTTCCATATCTGATATAAATGTCAACTTCTATAAGTTGGTCTCAATTGATTCTACCAAATTTTCTTTGAACCACTTCCAAAAGCTCTTTGTCTCGGATTTCGCCACTGCAAATGCTACTATAAATAAACCATTTTTATAATCCAATAAATTTGTAGATAATAAAACAACCAAATATTTTGACTTTAAATGACAAGCATCAATGCCAACCAAATAACTTCAACATACTAGAAAACCATAAATGAAAACCTGAAATCTCACATAGAATCTCTCGTATGATGGATTATATTTACCAATAGTATATGTAATATGTGATTTAAATTTTTTTTTCTAATAAATTCCTCGTGGAGTGCTAGTGCCCATATGTAATTATCCTTACACGACTAGAAAAGGTTCTCCCGAGCTAGTTGTCTTGACCTCCATAATCTCATATAGGGCAAAGACAAACCAAATGTGCTCATTAAGTTGTTCTTAATTTGCTTTGGAGCGATGTCATGATTTTTCCTTAAATAATTTCTTCAATTTCCTTTGCTACCGAAGAAGTTTTTGCTAGTTTATTGTCCACTCCATTCACACTTGGGCTTGAAAGTGTTGGTTCTAATTTTCGTACCTCGTAGATTTTGCTATCCTCACATGATGCAGCTTGTACCCTCCAAAGGCACCCTCGATAGAAACTAGCAGCAACAACATGAGATCGATTACTATGTTTAATCTTCACGAAAAAGTTCCTCGTGATGGAACTAAATTTAAGAGCTTGTTTGAAACTTTGCGAATTGAGGTAACTAGTCCCTATTGATAAATCTTTATTCTCCCTATCTTCACTTATTAAAAAATCCTCACTACAAGCCTCTTGATTAATATAAACATTATGAAAACTATTAGATCTTGAGTGGTAAATATCTAATGTGTTACTTCTCTCTTCTACTCCTCGATCGTTTGTGTACGTAATAGTTTGTCTGTCATCTTGCATTGTGACCACCATCTCAACTTGACTAAGTTTGCTAGATTGCTCAATTATTTTCATCACTTCCATATTATCAGTGACAATCAAATATTCTTTTGACGATGTACCACATATGTGCTAATATAATTCAAAAAACAAATTTTCTGAGTCTTTTTCTTCATTAAATGTAAAGTCATACTATTCTTTTGAAATATAATTGTTTTTTGTTTCCCTCAGTCATATCTTTTTCCCACTTATTTTTAACTTGACTCCAATGTTCATCATATTTAAACATGATTAACAAATATGCGCTTTCACCTACCATTGAAGTCATTCTAGAAATCAGAGCAGGATGTTAGCTTGAAAATTCAAGCCAGTAGGCCCAACAAAAACATAAAGAAAATGTAGTAAAAATTGTTCTAATAAAAGCTAGCCCAACATAGAAATAAATGAACGTTGCATTTGCAGAAGCATTGCAAATAATCATTATGTATTTATATCATTCGACGTCTGAATTAAAGAGAGACTTTCAAATACATGACATCAAAATATATTTATAAAAAATCACGGTCGACTGATATGCTTCTCAAATCAATTGATGTAACCAAAATAAATGACATCATAAGCTACAAAAGTTATCTGCGAAGCTAATGTGGCATGCGAGGGAAAATTGAAGATTAAGTGTTAGATATGTAAATACATAAGAATTGAGCGGTATGTATGTAAATCTTCCCTTACTATATTGTCTTTAGAAGCACAATTACTCCTTTTTTTTGAATTTTTATCTTACTTTCATTCATGCAGTTATGTTGTCAAATAATCTTCTTAGCAAAGCTTTCAATGCATGATAAAAGGTGCAACGGGCTTCTTCATAGTAGGAATCTTGCAATCAAGGTCTGTCACATGTGCAAATCAATTTAATATATGGATGAGTCTGACTATAAATGATATATTTTGATTGGAGTCCTGATAGAAAGTGAGTACTCCAATGTCACCAGTGCAAATCACAATAGAGTAGCAAGCGGAGCAGGGAGAAGTGATTATCACCTTCACCTTCGGCTTTGCTTGCAGAAATCGCCAATGGAGTTGCACCGCAGAGCAGGAGAAGTGATTTTCCTGTCACCTTCGACTTCTATGTCATGGTATAACTTATATACCATATAAGGGACAAATGTTGGAACGGAGCAGAGCGGAGCGGAAGAATCTGTCTAATCGGGGGAATTTCGTTATGTGGGTTGGGGGTGCAGTGGCAACACCCCGTGGTACGGTATATAAATAATTTTGTAATTACATATTGTACGACAATGTTATATATATGCGTTGTTTGTAACCCTAAAACTATCATAATTTGTACGCTTTTATGAAATTGAAAGGAATATTACTCTCTGCTCCCGATGATAAAGACATTTTTGTTTAAGCTCGTTAAATATGTGTATTTTTCTGGATTTCTATCTATTCCTATTTTTATTCGCCCTAAGTTCTCAAGCTTTTCACTTGCAAAAATAGGAATAGGAGTGGAGCATTAAGCGGAGTAGGGAAAAGCGATTCCCGGCCTCATCTTAGGCTTCGCTTGCAGAAATTGTGAATGGAGCCATACTGCAGAGCAGTATTAGTGATTTCCGTCGTCACATTCGGTCTCACTTGCATAAATTGTCAATAGAGCATTAGGTGGAGTAGGGAGAAGAGATTTCTAGCATCACCTTTGGTTTACAAAATCTCTCTAATCGCGAATGGAGCTGTGCCACAGATCATGGAGAAACGATTCCCCGACTTCAGTTGCAGTAATCGTCAATAGAGCAGTAAGTGGATTAGGGAGAAGAGATTCCTGGCATCACCTTCGGCTCTTAAATCTGTCAAATCGCGAATGAAGCTGTACCACAGAGCAAGGAGAAACAATTCCCAGCGTGACTTTTGGCTTCTTATTAATGGAGTAGGATCGCGGAGTAGAGAGACCGATAACTATTCTGCAGTTATATATAAGATGTGTGATCTGGAGGGAAATGGTAATGCTTTTGGCTTTTCTCCTGCCTTTCTATTTTTTTGGGAATTTTGAAACATACTGTCGGCACACATTTACTTAAAAAATTATTTCTTTGACAATAGTTGACAAATTTCAAAGAAGTTTCGAATTTGCCTTGTGTAGTAGTAGCCTTTATCTCCTTAGCTTATTTTGAGATGGAGAAACCTGTCTAGGAATCAAATTTCTTCTCCTTGATTCAGTTGGCTTGGAGTCAGTTTGGGATGACTGCAACTTTCATTAAAATTAGTTGCGAGAAAACCAATGTTTTTGAAATCTGTTAGTTATATTATAGACTTTTCTTCTTATGAAAACGTTAAGATTATGTTATTCTAGTAGAACTAATCATGAAAGGCTCTTAAACACAAAAAGATTTGAAAAATAATAAGAAATAAATTGTTAAAAATATGTTAGAAACGCATGATTAATATGTGTGTAGTATGGGTTCCACTGATTGATGGTATCTATTGGTTTGCTGCTGTTTCCTTTTCAAAGTGAGAAATTACGTTAAGTTTTGAAGCATCTAAAGGCGATTAGCAAGTACATGAAAATGGAAAGAGCCTCAATGCTTTACCAAAACACATTTTAAAAGTAATTTTCGATTAGCTTTGCTTTTTAAACTGCTATCATGTTGACATTTTACTAACAAATTTATACTTCAATCAAAAGATTTTGCTATCTATGTCACGACATGACCTGTGACTTGAAATTAATCAAGATTGGAACGGACAGTCGGTCAGTCAAAACCATTGTTATGCTATTTTTTTTTATTACTGGCAGTTTAATAGTCAAATAGTACATGAAAGAGTCACTAAAAAAACAATTAAAATTAACAAATAAAAATTTATATCTTGTGGGTTGTTGTTCTTGTCTTCTACACGTTTGATCATCCTCTGTTCATCTTAATACAAAACTTAAAACCTGAAGGATGTTAAAACAACACAATAAGTTATCTAAAGATGACCTATGAGTAATTATACTTCCAACAGTAATCCAAAGAAAGGAAAAGAAATCAATATGCGTGTTGATCTTTTATATCTTCATAAGAAATTTTTTACTATGCTAATTTTTTATATAAAATTTTTGAATATACAAATGCATGCATCAATGATGAGTTCTGAATGAAAATACTCTAAAATTTTATATGCATTAACTTTAACTTTTCTTTTACTTCATTCTCTTTACATATACATCTGTCTGCTATGAGGGCCACTATCAAAACAACATAACACATTCTTGACCGATATTGGCTCGTCGACTCCTGTCGTCACAGCGGTTAGAGATCTACATATCATAATTATCTAGGGTGGAAAGACTCTTACTTTCCCCTGATCGATATTATTCCATCAGCATTGTAATTAACGATATAAATATCACAATTATTTTGGGTGATAAGCTCTGTCTACTTGCCTCTGGCCGATATTATCCTGTCAGCACAGCGATTAGTGAACTAACTATCACAAATTGTCTGGGTTAGTAGAAAATAAAAACTTTAAGCGAGAGGGTCGTCCTCTGCTTGCACCATTAGAGGGTGAACTCCTATTATGAACATGCACATACAAACATCCATGTATATCATATTTTCATTTCATCATTCAAAACATATGTTACTTTCATGAAAGACATATTTATTTACTCAGACCATGCAACTGTCTGATAATCTAAAGATGCACTTATATTATAGTTCTAAAAGCCAAATAAGTGTCAAATCATAACCTAACATATACTTTTAGTCAGACAATGAACTAACATATACACTAGTCAGATAATGAGCTAACGTATACATCTTTATTTCATAAACAAACTCATTATGCAACTATTAAGACAACAATATTTAACTTGCATATATCACGTATAATCATATAAAAAATTCTATTTGATTTAATTTTATTGTGTAACTATTTAACATGCATAGGTTTTTCATTTGACAATATGAAAAAATCTAATATAACCTACATATTACGAGAATACATCATAGATGAAGTCAAACATACATAAAAATGATGAATATGAAATTCAGAAATATAATTGCTCACCTCAAACTCAGAAGATTCCATTGTCCTTTATTTTGATTGCTTGCACAATTTGAATGACCGATTTATTTAATAAGATATTAATATTTCAATTCAAAATATATAAATAATAATAAAAAAAAAAACACCAAATCATAATCCATTCTTTTTTCTCTTTCCTTTTAAAGTCAACAATTCCTATTTCCGAATCATAGTTCTTCAATTTGAGATTTATATCATAAATTGGTATAAAATAATAATATTATTAATAAAATTTATTTGAATGAAAATAAATTTAACATATAAATTTACACTAACTATATATTGATTTGATTTAAAATTCCACACGAACACCAAAACGCGCGCGCAAATTAGTGCTGCTCTGCTCGATTTATATATATATACATATATATATATATATATATATATATATATATATATATATATATATATANAGGTTCTCTCGAGCTAGTTGTCTTGACCTCCATAATCTCATATAGGGTAAAGACAAACCAAATGTGCTTATTAAGTTGTTCTTAATTTGCTTTGGAGCGATGTCATGATTTTTTCTTAAATAATTTCTTCAATTTCCTTTGCTACCCAAGAGGTTTTTGCTAGTTTATTGTCCACTCTATTCATACTTGGGCTTGAAAGAGTTGGTTCTAATTTTCACACCTCATAGATTTTGCTATCTTCACACAATGCAGCTTGTACCCTCCAAAGACACCCTCGATAGAAATAAGTAGCAACACCATGAGATCAATTACTATGTTTAATCTTCACAACAAAGTTCCTCGTGACAGAACTAAATTTAAGAGCTTGTCTGAAACATTTTGCGATAACCGGTCCCAATTGATAAATCTTTCTTATCCCTATCTTCACTTATTAAAAAATCCTCACTACAAGCATCTTGATTAATATAAACATTATGAATACTATTAGACCTTGAGTGGTAAATATCTGATGTATTACTTCTCTCTTTTGCTTATCGATTGTATGTGCACATAGTAGTTTTTTTTATCATCTTGCATTGTGACCACCACCTCAACTCAACTATCTTTGCTAGATTGCTCAATTATTTTCATCACTCCCATCTTATCAGTGATAGTCATATATTCTTTTGACGATGTACCACATATGTGATAACATAATTCAAAATTATGGCCGCAATGCCAAAAGCAAATTGTCTAAGTCTTTTTCTTCATTAAATGTAAAGTCATACTATTCTTTTGAAATATAATTGTTTTTTGTTTCACTGGGTCATATCTTTTTCCCACTTATTTTTAACTTGGCTGCAATGTTCATCATATTTAAACGTGATTAACAAATATATGTTTTCATCTACCATTGAAGTCATTCTAGCAATCAAATCAAGATGTTAGCTTGAAAATTCAATCTAGTAGGCCCAACAAAAACATAGAGTAAATGTAGTAAAAATTGTTCAAATAAAAGCTAGCTCAACATAGAAATAAATGAACGTTGCATTTGCAGAAGCATTGCAAATAATCATTATGTATTTACATCATTCGACGTCTGAATTAAAGAGAGACTTTCAAANCTTTGCTCGGCTGATCCCGTTGTCCTCCTCTTCACGCGAGATCGGTAGGTTTCTCTTCAAGCTACTCGCTCTTCCTTCCTTCCTCGCTTCTTCTTCTTCTTCTATTACAGTCGCAACCTTCTTCCCCTTCAACATCTTCTCCTTCGACATATTCTTCCTGTCCTTCCCAAGGACAAAGTTGCACGACTGCTCACCTTCACGCCTCTCCTGCGCAACCGTCTTCGGTTCAACGCCATTGCCTCACTTTCTTCACACATACAGTCCCCTCACTTGGCGTCGTCTCCCTCAAGTGATATCCCCACTCCTCTTCTGCCCTCGCACAAGAGTGTCGATCTCACATACGAGGCAATTCCGGTTTTGCTCTCTTCGAAAGGAACCTGCCACGCTTAAAGACGTAACGAAGTGGTGCACGAAACGAAAATGTGCTTATCCTTATGTCTTTTTGGTTATTAATATTATATCTTTATTATTATTATTATTATTATTATTATTATTATTATTTATTGTTTATTACAATCTCTCATCTTTATAAAAATTTCATCTTAAAAAATTATGAATTTCTTATGAGTTAATCATTATGCAGATGAAACATGAATTGATCCTAAATTATCATAAAAGTCTCAATACTGGTTAAATGATAACAACTACAAATATCATAAATCTTTCATGTGAGAAAATGCTATCCAAATAAACAACCCCCAAACATCTAAAACATAATAACATAACTAAAATAATACTACATCTATAACCATGCAACATAACTAATATAATACTCAACTTCTGAAATCAAAGTACTCTAAAAGTACCAACAATAGACAACTAACATGAAAAATAACATAACACCCAAGTGAGAAATCACTCAATCAAATTTTATGCATCCGCACCAATGGCAATGGGTTCTTCAGGTTACTAATGAGTTGAAGAAAAGACTATTGGTCGAGTGTTCTATTTTGGTTGCTCCTCACGAGTCACAATACAAACTTCTGCGTTCTCTTTTAGCCACTTTTATAAATAGGTCCCTCCTAAATATTTCTTTGAGTTGAATTCTTTCCCGAATTAGAATTTGATGTGAATCTTTGAGCAAAATTGGGGCAATTTCTCATCTCATGTCCAGACTGTCTGCAAATATAACACCTTCAAACTAAATGAATATTCACCACAATGTTGCTTCCCACGCTTAGGGTCTGTTTGGGCAGCTGCAGCTTATTAAAAAACTGCTGATAAGCAACTGATTCAGATAAGCTGCTGAGCAGTAGCTGTTTCAAATAAGCTGATTGCTATTTTGTTTGTGTTGTTGGAAAATAACTGTTTTGTAATTGTTTCTGGATAAATGATCATTGTTCTCATGTGCAGTATTACTGTTTGCAACAAAGCTGTCATAACAATATATTTAATACTTAAGAATTAAAAAATTTCTTCAGAACAGTATAAAAAATAAGATACACAAGTCACTTAACAGCGAATATCAAGATTGCTAAAAAAAATAAAACTACTAAAATTACAATTAAAAGTATAATAATATTAAATTTAAGGTTCAGATGTCATATGTCACGAACTTCGTCGTCCTCCAGGGATAACATCCAATTCCGATCACTATCGGCAGTGGAATCAGCTGGATTGTCTGCCCACCGAAAGAAGTCACACTTCTCCGTGATGTCCTGCGGGCATCTATAGAACTATCTCACATAACTGTGTCCGACGTGACATTAGTAGGGAAGTCTGTAGTTCGCACTGACAGAGTACTCGTCTGGAGGTCCCTGAAATCCTGGAGCTCATCTTCCTCGAAAGATTCAAGAGAGAACCCATTAACTATGACAGAAGTTGTAATTCATAAAAAATATACAATGAAATTGAAATAAATAGAAACTGCATTGAATAAACAAACATAAACTGATAAAAAAGTAATTTGTTACGATATTGTGCAGACTTGAGGTGTCTGAGAACTCATTACACCAATCAATTAATCTTTCACTACAAGAAGACATTAAACATTGTAAAAAAATGAGTTCTTGGTTGTCACTACAAGAAGACGATCTCCATTTTAGTTCATTCCATAATTTTCAATCATTCTTCAACTGATCCCACTTGTTCTTAAATTACAATATTGTGCAGGCTTAAGGTGTCTGAGAACTCATTACACCAATCAATTAATCTTTCACTACAAGAAGACATTAAACATTGTAAAAAAATGAGTTCTTGGTTGTCACTACAAGAAGACAATCCCCATTTTAGTTCATTCCATAATTTTCATTTCTTTTTCAATTGATCCCACTTGTTCTTAAATTGCAACATATAATAAGTCTCTTCCTGTCATTTCTTTGAATTTCTTCATAATATTTTGCCACTCTTTTTTTTAAAATAGGGGGTGGGTCTATTTCCTAGCTTAACCTCCTTAAGACAAAGGTCGCAAAATATAACTATGACTTCCCTATTCCACATGGTTGATGATCCGACTTACTTGCTCTTATCCACTGTGTTACTACCAAAAAAAAGTTAACACATTACTATTTCAGATCAACTAGAGAAGAGACAATAGCCAACACCCAACCCCTAACACTTTATTTCAAATGCTTTAATCTAGATGAAATTATAAAGAGACCCTTTTGGGCCAAAAATCTTTTGAATGCCCACAATCATAACCACAATGAACTACATTGAACCACAATAAACCACAACTCCTTCCCATATTTCTTTTGAAGCAATTACATACAGGTCACCACCACCACCACACTAACAAGCCACCGCCACCATCACTACCATACATACATACCAACACTACCACAACAACATTGTCACAGTCACCACCCAACACACCTCCACCTCCACACAAGCAAGCCACCATCATCACATTAACAAGCCACCACCACCATCACTTTCACACACACATACCAACACCACCACAACAACCCTACCACAAACCCCCACAGTCACACACACACCCACAAAACCCCACAACCACCACCGCTATCACCACCGCCATCACCACCACATCAGCAAGTCACCACCACCACAATAACAAGCCACCACCACCATCACTCTCATACATACATACATACCAACACCACCACAACAACATTACCACAAACCGCCACAGTCACACACACACCCACAAAACCCCCACAACTATCACCCAACACACCTCCATCATCACACCAACAAGCCACCACCACCATCACTCCTATACATACACCACCACAAAAACACTCTTACAAACCCCCACAGTCACACACACACACCGAAAAAACCCCCACATCCACAACCTAACACATCACCACCACACTAACAAGACATTACTAGCATCACTCCCTTACATACATACCAACACCATAAAAAAAATACTACCACAAACCCCCACAATCACACACACCCACAAAAACCCACACAACCACCTCACAACACACCTCCACCACCACACCAACAAGCCATCACCACAACACTGACAAACCACCACCACCATCACTCCCATACATACATACCAACACCACCACAAACCCCCACAGTCACACACACACCCATAGCCCCGACTCACATCCATTACCACTCCAGCAACCCACCACCACCACACTAACAAGCTACCACCAAATGTAACAAGACAACCTACAAAGACCAACAAACTATAGAACAACAAATGCAACAGGGTAACTGTCGGCACTATTTTTGGTGTGGGGTTTGCCCGTAGGAAGCTGTCGGTCATCGGAATTGAAATCCCGNGTCCTGTGAGGCATTCCTAGAGATAGGAGTGACACAAACCATGAGGGAGAGGTAGAGAGAGACAGAGAGGAGAGAGTACACAGATACTTGCTCTTTGGGGCATATTAAGGTATTCTCGGGCTCTGCAATCCATTTTATATATTGAAAATGACGATTATAAGAGATATTAGGGGAGGGAGTTCTTCCTACAGAGAATGAGTTTAGAGAGAATAGCCAAAAATTACAAATACATAGTATGATCCCCCCAATTTATTGGAGATAGAGCTACAAAGGTGTAGAATTACATGTTTTACCTCTGTTTTAGAGGGGTTTTATAGGGTATTATTGTCTTTTTGCATGCAAGAAACTTTTGGTTGATAGCACTTTGGGTTGGCTGATTGAGCTGGTTTTAGGCGGTTTTGGTTTAGACACTAGTTGACCTTTACTCGATAAGCCGGTCAGTTTTTGAGTGGAGTGGTTGGTCGACTATCGGATGGCTAGTCCATCTTTCTTGATTTTTATTCCTTGTTTTTCGGAAAATCTTTGGGGGAGCTATTGAGAGAGCTTCGCATTGACACTTGTTGAATTTTTGGGGGTGTTATACCTTTAACTTCTTTGTTTTGGATGGATCGGTGCGGTGCTTATCCCTTGTTGGCCTAGATGGCTTTTTGCTCGTCTGACATTTGGTCAGTCGATAGCCCTTTGGTCTGTTAATGGTATTCAACCGATGAGATTCATGAAGACTTTTAGCATTTTGTTTGATGGGATTTTTATCTTTTATCTTTTGATCTGGAACGTTAGANATGTAAATTTTTCCTTACTATATTGTCTTCAGAAGCACAATTACTCCATTTTTTTAAAAAAAATTCTTATTTTCATTCATGCAGTTATGTCGTCAAATAACTTTCCTAGCAAAGCTGTCAAATGCATGATAAAAGGTGCAACAGACTTCTTCGTGAAGACTATGATGAAGAAAGAATTAAAAAATATTTGGCAGCATGCTTGAAAAAAATACAAGGTATTTTCTTCTATCCATACATTTCAGAGGCATTTATATGAAAAATTATTATATCAGGAGTCCTGATGCAGTTTTATATCAGGACTCTAAACAGGATTCTGTCACATGTGTGGACAGACTACAATTTAATAAAGGGTTCGACTGATTGATTGTATCTATTGGTTTGTTGTTGTTTCCTTTTTAAAATGAGAAATTGCGCATGTTATGAACCATCTAAGGGCGATTAGCAAGTACATAAAAATAGAAAGAGCCTCAATGCTTTACCAAAACACATTTTAAAAGTTATTTTCCGTTAGCTTTGCTTTTTAAACTGCAATCATGTTGACATTTTAGTAACAAATTTATAGTTTAATCAAAAGATTTTGCTATCTATGTCACAGCACGACCTATGACTTGAAATTAATCAAGAATGGAACAGATGGTCGGTCAGTCAAAATCATTTTTATACTATTTTTTAATTATTGTCAGTTTAATAGTCAAATAGTATATGAAAAAGTCACTAAAAATAACAATTAAAATTGATAAATAAAAATTTGTATTTTTGGGTTGTTGTTCTTGTCTTCTATTGATCATCCTCTGTTCATCTTAATACAAACTTAATACCTGAAGGATGTTAAAATACACAATAAGTTATCTAAAGACGACCTATGAGTAATTATAGGTCTAACAAAATCCAAGGAAAAGAAATTAATATGCATGTTGATCTTTTATATCTTCATAAGAAATATTTTACCATGCTAATTTTTTATATAAAATTTTTGAATATACAAATGCATGCATCAATGATCAGTTCTAAATGAAAATACTTTATATTTCTATATGCATTGACTTTAACTTTTCATTTACTTCATTCTCTTCACATACACATCCGTCTGCTTTGAAGGTCATTGTCAAAACAACATAACACATTCTTGGTCGATATTGGCTTGTCGACTCCTGTCGTCATAGTGGTTAGAGATTTACATATCACAATTATCTAGAGTGGAAAGACCCTTACTTGCCCCTGATCGATATTATTCCGTCAGCACATCAATTAACGATATAAACATCACAATTATTTGGGGTGGTAAGATCTGTCTACTTGTCTTTGACCGATATTATCCTGTCGGCATAGCGATTAGTGAACTAACTATCACAATTGTCTGGGATAGTAGAAAATAAAAACTTTAAGCGAGCGGGTCGTCCCCTGCTTGCACCATTAGGGGGTAAACTCCTATTTTGAACATGCACATACAAACATCTATGTGTATCATATTTTCATTTCATCATTCAAAATATATGTTACTTTCATGAGAGACTTTTATTTATTTACTCGGACCATGCAACTCCACGATAATCTAAAATATGCACTTATATTCTAGTTCTAAAAGTCAAATAAGTGTCAAATCATAA
>JXCR01117338.1:88935-102809 GCA_002079205.1 Phalaenopsis hybrid cultivar
TTTTTATTATTTTTAATTATTAAAAATAATTCAAAATTAAGTTTTTATTTTAAATATATTTTTTATTTTTATTAAATCCCCTTATATCAGAGAACTCAAAAAACTAAGTTTGATAATTTTTTGAGTTATATTTTGATTTTTTAATAATGAACGGCATCTGACCTGATCTCCGCCGTCCATCCAATACACGCAAAAATGAACGGCATCCGTTCATCGTCTCCAAANTTTAAATAGGGTTTATATTATGCTGGGTTCGTGAAAAGCTTCCTATAAGGGCAAACCCCTATAGTTAATTACATCTTAGATAACTGAAATTACCTAAGAATACTCTCGATAAAAATCAAGAAAAATTATCTTCAAGGAGTTCAAATGGTAAAGACATCTCAAAGATATTGGACTAAGAAGTGTGAAAGGGGATTGATTCAAATTTTGAAACATTTTGTTTTGGAGTCCAAAAGAGGAAACACTAAAGGATGTCACGGATTCAAAGGAGAACTTCGATGACTTCCTAAACTATCCTATTATTTGGCTTCAATTTAAGAGAAATCATTTAGATGTTTCATCCTGCAATTNCTGAACTAAATTTAAGAGCTTTTCTGAAACATTTTACGATAAACGGCCCCAATTGATAAATCTTTATTTTCCCTATCTTCACTTATTAAAAAATCCTCACTACAAGCATCTTGATTAATATAAACATTATGAATACTATTAGACCTTGAGTGGTAAATATCTGATGTATTACTTCTCTCTTTTGCTTATCGATTGTATGTGCGCATAGTAGTTTTTTTATCAACTTGCATTGTGACCACCACCTCAAGTTGACTCAACTATCTTTGCTAGATTGCTCAATTATTTTCATCACTTCCATGTTATCAGTGATAGTCATATATTCTTTTGACGATGTACCACATATGTGATAACATAATTCAAAATTATGGCCGCAATGCCAAAAACAAATTGTCTGAGTCTTTTTCTTCATTAAATGTAAAGTCATACTATTATTTTGAAATATAATTGTTTTTTGTTCCCCCCGGTCATATCTTTTTCCCACTTATTTTTAAATTGGCTGCAATGTTCATCATATTTAAACATGATTAACAAATATATGTTTCATATACCATTGAACTCATTCTAGCCATCAGATCAGGATGTTAGCTTGAAAATTCAATCTAGTAGGCCCAACAAAAACATAAAGAAAATATAATAAAAATTGTTCTAATAAAAGCTAGCTCAACATAGAAATAAATGCGTTTCACTTGCAGAAGCATTGCAAATAGTCATTAAGTATTTACATCTTTCGACGTCTGAATTAAAGAGAGACTTTTAAATACATGACATCAAAATATATTTATAAAAAATCACGGTCGACTGATATGCTTCTCCTATCAATTGATGTAACCAAAATAAATGACATAAAAGCATACATTCATGCAGTTATGCCGTCAAATAACTTTCCTAGCAAAGCTGTCAAATGCATGATAAAAGGTGCAACAGACTTCTTCGTGAAGACTATGATGAAGACAGAATTAAAAAATATTTGGCAGCATGCTTGAAAAAAATACAAGCCATACATTTCAGGGGCATTTATATGAAAAATTATTATATAAGGAGTCCTGATGCAGTTTTATATCAGGACTCCAAACAGGATTCTGTCACATGTATAGACAAACCACAATTTAATACAGGGTTCAACTGATTGATTGTATCTATTGGTTTGTTGTTGTTTCCTTTTTAAAATAAGAAATTACGTAAGTTATGAACCATCTAAAGGCGATTAGCAAGTACATAAAAATAGAAAGAGTCTCAATGCTTTAGCAAAACACATTTTAAAAGTTATTTTCTATTAGCTTTGATTTTTAAACTGCAACCATGTTGACATTTTACTAACAAATTTATACTTTAATCAAAAGATTTTGCTATCGATGTCACGACACGGCCTATGGCTTGAAATTAATCAAGAATGGAACGAATGGTCGGTCAGTCGAAATCATTTTTATGCTATTTTTTTATTACTGTCAGTTTAATAGTCAAACAGTACATGAAAAAGTCACTAAAAATAACAATTAAAATTGATAAATAAAAATTTGTATTTTTGGGTTGTTGTTCTTGTCTTCTATTGATCATCCTCTGTTCATCTTAATACAAAACTTAAAACATGAAGGATGTTAAAACAACACAATAAGTTATCTAAAGACGACCTATGAGTAATTATAGGTGTAACAATAGTCCAAGGAAAAAAAATTAATATGCATGTTGATCTTTTATATTTTCATAAGAAATCTTTTACTATGCTAATTTTTTATATAAAATTTTTGAATATACAAATGCATACATCAATGATCAGTTCTAAATGAAAATTACTTTATATTTCTATATACATTGACTTTAACTTTTCATTTACTTCATTCTCTTCACATATACGCGTGTCTGCTTTGAGGGTCATTGTCAAAACAACATAACACATTCTTGGTCGATATTGGCTTGTCGACTCCAGTCGTCATAGTGGTTAGAGATTTACATATCACAATTATCTAGAGTGGAAAGACCCTTACTTGCCCATGATCGATATTATTCCGTCAGCACGTCAATTAAAGATATAAACATCACAATTATTTGGGGTGGTAAGCTCTGTCTACTTGCCTCTGACCGATATTATCCTGTCGGCATAGCGATTAGTGAACTAACTATCACAATTGTCTGGGATAGTAGAAAATAAAAACTTTAAGCGAGCGGGTCGTCCCCTGCTTGCACCATTAGGGGGTAAACTCCTATTTTGAACATGCATATACAAACATCCATGTATATCATATTTTCATTTCATCATTCAAAACATATGTTACTTTCATGAGAGACTTATATTTATTTACTCGGACCATGCAACTCCACGATAATCTAAAATATGCACTTATATTCTAGTTCTAAAAGTTAAATAAGCGTCAAATCATAATCTAACATATACATCTAATCAGACAATGAGCTAAGATATACCTCTTTATTTCATAAACTAACCTATTATGCAACTATGTCAAATCATAATCTAACAATACATCTACTGAGACAATGAGCTAACATATACCTCTTTATTTCATAAACTAACCTATTATGCAACTATTAAGACAACAATATTTAATGTGCATATATCACATCTAATCATNCCACCATGACTCCCATACATACATACCAACACCACCACAAACCCTCACAGTCATACACACACCCATAGCCCCGACTCACATCCATTACCACACCAGCAACCCACCACCACCACACTAACAAGCTACCACCAAATGCAACAAGACAACCCACCAAGACCAACAAACTATGGAACAACAAATGCAGCAGGGCAACCCAATAAGGCAACCCACAAAGACCAACTTTCCATAGGACAACCTACAAAGATCAAAGACCAACGAACCATAGAACAACAAGTACAATAGGGCAACCCGCAACAGAAAATGGAGCATCAAATGTAACAAGACAACCCAAAAAGGCAACCCACCAAGGCCAACCTTCCATCGGGTAACCCACAANGCACCATCACTCCCATACATGCATACCAACACCACCACAAACCCTCACAGTCACACACACACCCTTAGCCCCGACTCACATCCATTACCACACCAGCAACCCACCACCACCACACTAACAAGCTACCACCAAATGCAACAAGACAACCCACCAAGACCAACAAACTATGGAACAACAAATGCAGCAGGGCAACCCAATAAGGCAACCCACAAAGACCAACTTTCCATAGGACAACCTACAAAGATCAAAGACCAACTAACCATAGAACAACAAATACAATAGGGCAACCCGCAACAGAAAATAGAGCATCAAATGTAACAAGACAACCCAAAAAGGCAACCCACCAAGGCCAACCTTCCATCGGGTAACCCACAAAGATAAAAAAACAACAAATATAAAACAACAAATGCAGCGGGGCAACCCACAATAGAAAATAAAACATAAATGCAACAGTGCAACCCACAGAGACCAACGAACTGTGGGAAAAAAAATAGCAACTCAACCTCCAAACATCACAGCAAAAAGGAAATTCCAAGTATAACCCATTTGAACCAGAAACCAGACGGAGCAAACAACCATAAAAAAAAAATGATAGCCATTGAACCAACACGTATATAGGAAATTCCATTACATTCCTTCTAGAGGCCAAAACCACAATAAGCAATAAGCAAGCCAAAGACTACNTAAAAAGGAAATTCCAAGTATAACCCATTTGAACCAGAAACCAGACTGAGCAAACAACCATAAAAAAAAAATGATAGCCATTGAACCAACACATATATAGGAAATTCCATTACATTCCTTCTAGAGGCCAAAACCACAATAAGCAATAAGCAAGCCAAAGACTACAAATCGTAATAAGCAAGCCAAATTTTACTTTCACCAACCACATTTACCCCAATTCACTTTCACCCATTCTCCAAATTATCAAAAAATTGAAAAATCCCGTAAGAAAAGCCATTTCATCGGAAAATTGCATAAAGATACTATTCCATCGATAAAATGCCACAGCTTGCATATAAAATGACATTCCATCAAAATTACTTAAAGAGCATAGTAACCAGAGGTTAGAGGGAGGAAGAAGTGAAAGACGCCGCTAATCACGAGATAAGTGCGTTCAAGGGACAGAGGCGAGCGAAGAGACACATATGGCAGAAAGGGGGTCGAGCGTGGAACGAAGAGCAAGCG
Organism: Phalaenopsis hybrid cultivar; assembly: GCA_002079205.1. NCBI lineage: Eukaryota > Viridiplantae > Streptophyta > Magnoliopsida > Asparagales > Orchidaceae > Phalaenopsis > Phalaenopsis hybrid cultivar. The sequence goes on from JXCR01117338.1 coordinate 93,658, forward strand.
TGTAACCATTGTAGGTAAGAATGCGGAATGTGAACGACGTTTTTGGATAAGCGGCCAAAACACACGAAACAAAGACCTTGAGCCGCGTTTTCAAAATGCTAAAACATCAAGTAAGCCTCCCCAAACTGACCCTTAATACAAGGCTCTATAGTGCTGTTGTCAGTTTGATTGATACCTCCATCTGCATAGGATTTTATTTTCTTCCCTTTGAACTCTCGAGAATAAACTATTTATGACACTTCTTCTAAGCTCTTTCTCTTGTGCATGCCCTTATTCTTTTGAGTCTGCTGAAAATCGATCTCCAGCCGCTTAGTGATATGCCCTAAAACATGCTTAATTTTGTTTATATTTTGCACATGTTTTTGAATGAAATTACACTTTAAAGATATGTATTTTTGTGTGTTTCTTGCAGGTATAATAGATAGGACACATGGAGCGAATCAGAGTTGAAATGGAGTGAAATGGAAGCAAAATAGAGCATTTGGAGACTTGGAAAACGACGCTTAGGCGCTAGTGCCCAGTCAAGCGAATCGAGAGAGGCGCTAGCTAGTTTATGGATAGTTTCAGTAGTTAATTCAACACGATCGTAAGAGTTACCTGATCGATTTAAACGGTTCGAAGCAAGATTCTTGGCACTGCTGAAGCCTTGGGGAAGTGAAGAAAGGCAGAGGAGTCGTAGGAAGATGTAGGTTTGGTATTTTTCACTTTTTTTGAGAGATTAATGAGTGGTTTTGAGAGAAATTTGTAAGATGATTATTTCAACACTGTAGGAGGCAATTGGATAGATTGTTGGAGAGTTTTTTCATCTGTTTTCGGAGGAGAAAAATTAAATAGTGTGTTATTAATTATCTTGTATTTGTTGTAAACACATATTTAGTGGATTTATTTTGTTAAATAATGAGGATTTCTATATTGTTCTTCATGCTTTGTGAGTATATTTCCTTACACGTCTTTTGTGCTGAATAGGTAGAATTTGTAGTATGTGTAGAATGCTTATAAAATTGATCTTTAAAACTTAATGTGATGATCTTTCCTTTTGTGCTTCTTTTACTTATTTTTTTGGCCAAATTATTTGTTAAAATTTATTATGAACCAATAAGACTTGAAAGAGCTATGACATGAACAACTAGGAAGATTACATTGAACTAGTTGGTGAAGGAAAAGTAATCCATAGGGCAATGCAAATAGATATAGAGATAAATTTTGATGGGTGTAACGTGGGGGTTTCTAAGGTGACAGATAGGAGCATTTACTAAGTTAAATCAAACTTCTTTACGCGCTCGAAAGAAGATAAACAAGATACATGCTTCTATTTGCCACTAGCCATAATAACAATTCATAGTATTCGATCATACAATCCACTTATGCAATCACAAGAGATATGTAGCTTTTATATCTTGATATTCACAAAACCAATTGATCTAGTTAGGTTTAACTTTAGTCTTAGTGTTGTGATTTAGGAGTAATTGTTAGTAAAACCACCTAAATCAACATTCCAAACTAAGACTTATTAGTTGTAGACTAGAAATTTTCTTAAAGGAGTTATTACCTTCAATTTTTCTGTGAGATTGACAATCCGGACTCAATGGAGCCCTATATTACTAAACGATACATATACTTGCGTGAAAAACCCAAGTGTGCAAGAATATCTAATTTTAGGAATTCGATCAAGTTGTTAGGGATAAGTTTCTGGAGCCATCACCAGAACATACATAATTGTGATAATTGTTGGGGCGAATCACTTAGCGCTCTCCGCTAGCACTGATAGTCTTCGATCCCAAGTGTTACTAGTAGCTGCCTAATTAAATTCTTCAACCCAGAAAAAAATTTATGGCATATCTCGTTTGCAATAGGAATAAGATGTGACACATACATTGAAAACATAGTAAATTCCACTTTTTTTTTTTGCATAACCAATCAATTGCCCTGTACTAACCTAATAAATTTATCCTGCATCTGTCTCCTACTTGATAGCGGTACAAACCAATCTTTGAAGGTTGCCATGAACTCCTCCTATTGTACTAAGTGGTTGTTCTACCTCCAAACTTTTCCCGCATCTGTCTTTGCCACCACTTCTCAGCTTCTCCCTCAAAGGCAAAGGAAGCAAGTGCAACCCTTCTCTTCGGTGTACATGACAACCCATCAACGATCTTCTCTGCCCCCAACAATCAATTTTCATCTTCCACCGACCTTCCTGCTTTTGAAAATAAAGGTGGTCTCATGTCCTGAAAAAAGCTTCAAGTACTTATCCATCAATGGCCCTCCACTGCTGCTGGCTTGTGGCTAAGAGTTCATAATCATTTACGTCACTGTAGTCATCATCTCAGCAAAATCATCGACATTGACCGTAACATTTCAGGGTATATCAAACTCAACGTCATCATCATCATACCGCCCTATACCTCTAGATCGTCCATAATTCTGAAATAACAATAAAATAATTTAATTAGACTTACATAATTCAATTCAATTATCATAATGACTCTTTTATTAAAATTCATATTATTTAATCTAAATATCTGCTCTGGCGCCACTTTTGTCACGACCCAAGAAAGTGCAGTATGTTTATATAAAATTGCATCTCATGATTTGCTGATACAACTGCATCTCATGATTTTTCTTTCAAAATTTTACAATTCTTTGTCTATATTTTAAGAAAAAACATAATTCATGGGATAAAACTTCTTGTTGTTGTTCAAGCAAGAAAAATTGCTTTTATGATAGAAAAGCGACAAACAAAGTGCAGTATGTTTATATAAAAAACTTGCATGGCCTTTTTCCCTGGCTTATCCCAAAATTTTTTGTAGAAAGCTACTTTTGGGAAATCATAATAGAAACCGTTATTGAGAAAGTGGCTTTTATAAAGTTGAAACAACAAAAATAAAAAACAGAAGTTGTCCAATGCCTGAGGTAAAATTTGTCTGTGCTTTTTGCCTGCTCTGTATCAGAAAAAATAGGTGTAATAATTGTATGATGTGTTTTTACTTTGTATATCTACATTTTACCTTTTTATGTAAATTAAAAGGCCAAAAACTACTCTCCAGGTTTCCCACATTGCAAAATTTTCTCGTCTAACAACAGATTTAACAAAAGCGGCAGTCCAAAAAAAAACCATTTTGCCAAGGGAAAGTTTCTTTTGAAAGTAGTTTTTTAGCTTTTTGCTTCACAATGTTCCATAAACATGCAAAAAGCTGATATCCAAACACATTGTAAAAATACTGCTTCTGCTTTTTCTTGAAGCAAAGCATGCAAAATGCACTAGCAAACGTAGTGTAAATTTAATCTATATAGTTGAACATGACAATGCGAACTTGCCTGATATGATAATTAGAAACATGAAAGAACCTTCTTCTTTAATAATTATGAAACACATAATTAAATTCATTTTTTTTTATTTTTTGTTGTTTTGTTTTCTGATTCAAGGCAATATTTTATTTTATTTTAATTGGTTTACATTTATGCTATCTTTCATACAATGAATTTGGGCTTTATTAGTATAGCATGTCATATTTTACCCGTGGATTACTTCTATTTTTTTGAAATGCACCACCAATAGTTTTATGGAGTAAAATCTCCCGCATTGCTAGTGACACATGTTGTGACTGTTATTTATATTTTTTGCGTGTGACTACTCCGTTCCGTTATTTGTACTTGAATCATTTCTCTTTCCACAATACAAATCTAAGAAATAAACTTACATCCCTTATAAGTTAGAAAATGTTTAATCTTTTTCCCCTTATAATATTTGTTTTGGCTTTTTGAGAAATTCTTTAATCTCAAAGTTTATCTTTATGGCTTTCATTTCACTTTTATTGGGCCCAAGGAAGAGTAGTAGCAGTTAAAACGTCTTTGACTGTTGAGAAAGGAATGAATAATTCTTATTTCTTGTGCTAGGGCTGAATTTGTTTGATGCTGATAATCTTCTCGAAGCCTACTTGAGAAGCTAGCAATTGTCAATATCAAACATCTCCTAGTCATAAATTGTCAATCAGCCATTTTTTAATTTGATTTTCTATTATTTCAATCAGTTTGGAATTATGCCAGGTAAGTGTACAATGGGAACTATGCATTTATTGAGAGGTTTGATGGAGAAGTACATAGACGGTCAAGAGAATCTACATATGATTTCTATTGATTTAGAAAAAGCTTACAATAAGGTTCCAAAAGAAGTATTTTGGAGAGTTCTAGAAAAGAAAGGCATTGATATGACTTATATCAATGTCATTAAAGATTTGTATTCTAGAGTTGTTTCTTGAATTCAAACAGAAGGAGTATTGTCGAAGTATTTTCTTATTTTAGTTGGATTACACCAGGAATCACTTTAAGCCCATATTTTTTTTACTTTAGTTATGGATGCTCTTACCAGACATTTACAAGAGGATATACTTTTCGCTGATGATATTCTTTATTTATGATTGAAAATGAAATATTTTGATAGCATTATTTAAGAACAAGGAGATACTTAAAATTATTGGACTTTAAAACTTAATGAAATCAATTATTATTATTTTGGTCAAGAGTTTATATTAAGAGAGATTAAGGGTTTGTTTGGGGCAGCTGCAGCTTATCAATAATCTGCTGATAAACAGCTGATCCGGATAAGTTGCTGATCAACAATTGATCCAGATAAGCTGATTGGTTGTTTGTTTTGTGTTTTTGAATGACAATTCAACTCATAGGCAATAGTGTTACTTGCAACAAAACTGTCATAACTATATATTTGATAGTTTAGACCAAAAAATCACTTCATAACAGTACAAAAAAAATATACACATCACTTAAAACTGAGTATCAAGATTCCTAAAAAAAAACATATCAAAATTACAATTAAAAGTATGATAATATTAATTTTAAAATTAGCAACTCGCTACACCAACCAACAAATCTGTTACTGCAAGAAGATAGTAGATCTTGTAAAAAAATGAGTTCTTGGTTGTCTTTTACCCACGTAAAACCAACCTCCTGTGTGTCACATGTACATATCACAAAAAAATGACATTCAGAAGAGCCTCATAAACCGTTGCTTGAGGTAAGAATCCATACTTTGTAAGCAAGAAGTTTTCTGAATATAGAATATAGATGGATGACGTAACACAACAACATTAATTTTAAACACTAAAAACCTTATCAAAGCTCTCCCAAAATTGTTGTGAGAAACTCATGCTTAAAAAAAGCGAAAACAAACATCATTTTCTAAAACATATTTTTCATTTACAAGTAACCAATTTAGGCCAAAGAAAGAAACTGAAGAAAGGGGAATTCAGAAAAGAAAATGCTAGAATTGCAATACAAAGTGCATTGCAACCACTGTTATTTTCCAGAAAGCAGATATAGAAACACAATAAGAAGTAGGCATAAATACAAAAGCTGAACACTTTGGAGTTAGGTCTCTGTTATTCTCCAGCATGTCCAACTAATGGATTACCCGCTCAAAGAAGCCTGATACATCTTCCTCTGTTACCCTTCGGATTAGGTTTTAGTTAACCTAATGGAAAACGGCTTTAGATTATAACATCCATCACAAAACTTGGCATGAGCAAGTTCTCCAGTATTGCATCTCAAGAAGTTTTCTCATCATCTCCTTCAAGCTCTCAAGCTGGTTTTCCATGGAGGAAAATCTTTCTTCTATGATTGAGAATATTTCCTCTATCCCAAATTTAATTTACCCTACTTCTTCTTGCTATCTTTCTTCCGTAGCCTCAAATTTCTTTGTTGCAATCTCTCACAAATCTTTCTCTGATACTATGATACGAATCAGAGCCAAAATCAGGGAACAAATTACCATAAATATGTGGGAAAACCAAAGTTAGGGCTAATTTTGATTATCTCCAAGCAAGCAAATAAGATATAGGGGGTGATTTATAATTTGAGAGGTAGTTGACTCTCCACAATCCCTAGACGCCGCTAGGAACAAAAAGACAAAAAGAAAATCGAGAAATCCAAAACATGAAAGCAAACTCTAGGTGATTAGCTCAAATAAAACACCCCCAAAATACATCAAACTTTTCTCCCAAAACACATTCAAACTTTCCTCCCCAAACCCCCTAATATCTTTCTTCCCATACGTGATTAGGGGCTTAATGGGTCCCACCCAAGAGCTGTAGTCATCCCAGTTAGAAACCGGGGTTTCGACTTCCCTAGGCCGGGCCAGGCCAGTCTAGGAGAGACCGCCGGATCATGGGCATCATGATATAAATATGAGGAGCACGCTTTTTCGTACTTATTATCATAATAATCATATATTGGTTTATTATGATAATATCTTTCTCAAATTATAAAATTTTCACTAGATGGTAAAATAGATACAATACAATGAATTGCTTGATGACACACCATCCACACACACGCACACACACACACACAATTAAAGAAAATGTGACAACTAAAGAAAACGTGTTCTCTTAATTAGGCGAGTAGATCCCTGGAAAGCTCTTCATTTGAAGTGCCTAGCTTACAATCTAATGATTCTTTGCAAATGATATTTTTCTCCATTTTTGCCCTCCGAAAAATAAGATTTGAAACTTCTTATACATTTGGTCTTCTATACTAAATAATATATCATTTGAATCATGAAGCTGCTTATAATCTGCGGCATTAACATCCTTAAAAATAAGAAAGGGGTGAGGGCTAACTCATTTGTAGGATCTGAATTAATGTTCTTGGATGCAAATTTGATAAGCTCCTTTTGGCTTAGCACAACAAGGGGAGACTTTGAATTCTCTGATTCCATAATACGATTTAGAATTTCCTCCAAATTTTATGTGAATGCTTAAATTGAAGAGTTGAAACTTCATCCGCTCCACGCGAATATAGATATTGATCACCTGTATGCTTAGCTTGTTCATGAATGTAAGGATCAATAAATGGTGATATCTTTAGCTCAAGGTAAGCCTTTAAATATTCAGAATAATTGTATTAAGAATTTTTGAAGGAATAACATAAGAATCCCTTCAAATTTATCTTTCTGTCAGTAATCATAAGAGGAGGATCCAATTCAAACCTCTTTATGCTGAGGTAATAGTAATAACCATTTCAACCATATCTCTAGGTACAAACAATCTTGAGAGATAGCAGCATCCAGTTGCAAGGGTTCGCTAAAGACAGAATTTGGAGAACTTAATGTTGACTAGAAAGCAACACTTATGTGGATGTAACCTAAGTCGAGAAAAAACAACCAAAACCCGAGTGATTGTTCTATTTATGAGTTAAATTGAGGAGGCGACTTTAACATGCGTGTCAAAAAGTCACATATTAAGATCAATGCAAGAAAAGCATAGCATAATTTTAACAATATAATAATTATATTATTATGTTAAAAAAGTCCAATAGAGCTGTCTAGCGCCAAAAGCATGTTTGACATGAACAGTTTTATGATTAGAATGCCCCGGAGAGAACTTACATCAGTGAAAAAGAATGGATTAGCTAGCTCGAAGATCTCAACTTTTTTGAGAATAATAGAGGCTTCATGAAAAGTGGAGGATTTTTTGTGCTGTGGAGAAAAAATAAAGGGAATAAGTACTGGATAAAGGCCGTTGAGATCATGGAGTTTCAACTCCCTGCAACTTCGACTAAAAGCCAAGGAGCGCAATCAGTAAGGGAAACAACAATCATAGATGCTCTGAAAGTAGGATGAATCACAGGGAATTCAAGGACCATCTAAATCAATGCAACGAAGGATTAATCCTAACAAGGGGAAAAACATAAGCCAAACCTGGAGGGGTAGTCGATGAGGTGTGAGGTGAGATTTGAATTAGGAACAGGCACAAAGAGCTTAAACGCTTACAAGATTGAACCAAAAAAGATGAAGAGAGCATTCACGTAAAATGTTACACTGTTGGAAGATTAGGACAACCATTTAATGATAGGTTATGATGAGATCTCTGTCAGTAGTTATTTTTGAATGTTTTGCTTGTTTACTTTGATGTAATCATGGTTTCTTTTCTTCCCACAAGCTCTTTTTCTTCCATTTACCATTAATTCTATAAGATCGAGTTAAACTTTTTTTCTCTATAATGCTCATTCTTCTTCATGTGGCTTTCCTGGAATTATAGCTTGTTTGTTCAAATTCCATCAATCAAACTTTCAGAAGAAAATCCAAAAAGTATACTAGCTGCCTATCTTAGGCTAGACAGTATGTCATCATTTACGATAATAATGTATACTTCATTTTAATCTGCCAATTTTGCGGCAATCATCTTTTTATATTTCAGTTAAAACCCTTGATTCAACTGTTTTACAATTACAATGTTTATGCAAAACTGCTGGCTTGTGTAACCAAACAGGATTAAAATTTACCGGTGCTGTTCTCCTGCAGCTGTTGATGAAGATACATCTCCTAAATATCCTTTAAGTCTTTCCAAATCTTCTGCAACATCAGTCATTGTTGGCCTCATTGAAGGGGTCTCTTGTGTGCAGAGAATCCCTTGTTCAATCAGCTCCTTGATTGCAACTTCCCACATGTTTCTTTTTTCTTGGCTCTGATTCTGTAGTTCTTGCATTATTGTTGAGCTGATAATCTTTTCTTGCTGAGTAGGAAAATGGTTTCTAACCCATTTCGGCAGAATTAATCCTTCCGTGAATATATCATCAGTAGGTCTCTTCCTTGTGACCATTTCAAGGGCAAGAACACCAAAGCTGTAGACATCACCCTTTGTTGATGCAGTTCTCCCATATCCGTACTCTTGATATTTCATGCAAACAGATTTTTTTTTGGTGTGAGATTCATATGTATATTTGATTGCATCTAACATGCATATTTTAGTTAATTTAGAGCAGTTCCTAAGCATAAGTGTCACATCGTATTCGATTTATGATTATTTTTTGGATTATCGTTACTTGATATAACATCAACTTTGTTATTACTAAGCTGCTTTAATTTTAACCATGTTTATTTATTTATTTATTTATTTATTTTTACTTTTATTCCTGAGCTTATCTTATGCTGCCTTGGTTTGTATCTGTTTGTGTAGAAGTTTGAACATTTATTTCAGCTTCTCTGTAAATATATTCTGAGAGAACAAATAGCTTTGCCTACGAGCACTAGAAATTACAATATGGATCCGTTCTGCTTTCATCTATTGTAAAGACTTTACTGTCAGTATTTGCTACCTTTGTTGTTTTATGAAGAAAAGCTACCTAATTTCACTTTATAG
>JXCR01117349.1:16454-55081 GCA_002079205.1 Phalaenopsis hybrid cultivar
CACACACACACACACACACACACACACACACACACACTCCATCACTTAGCATAAAAACACCACAAAACCTCCTAAGTAACTTTCCACAACTCCCTAAGACATGCTTTCCGAACTGCCAAAACTGCTCCAGGCAGTTACTGACGCCTATGCGCGCAGGGGCTCGCGCCTATTTTCTAAAGAAGAGATGGGCGCCTATGCGCCCAGTGGTTGACACCCATGCGCCAACCTCTCGGGTTGTCCAAGGGACCATTGGCGCTTAGGTACTCAGGGTCCGACGCTTAAGCACTGGTCGTCAGTTAAGCTCCTTTGCTCCAAATCCCCTCCACATTTCCTCACTTTTAATATCTGTTATACCTGTAAGGCAAAACATAAGAACACTTTTCTTTATTGTGCATTCTCATCCAAAGAAATGTGTAAATCATAGAGAAATATTAGCACACTTATCTACATATCAACAATCCCCCATAAAACGTGGGTTTAAATGCAATTTTTCTTCATTGCTGACCTTGTCCTATAAATAAAAGTGACTTTTAATGTAATAAGATTTTTGTCCACTCTATTCTCTCATGTGTCTTCTTATAGGAAGGACTTTGGGCCCATCATTCCCTCCATTCATAAAAAAACATTCAATTATATAAAAAAAAGGGTTAGTAGAGTCCAAAAATACACTCTTATTCTAGAGGGGCCAGTCTTTTTGCATTCTTGTCCTCTCTCTTCTCTCTTCTCTCTTTTATTTTTCCCACTCTCATTTTCTCTTGGTTCAAAAACTCAATCCCATGAGTGTGACTTTTGGATGAATTCAGATTTAACATAAATATAATTTTATGTCGTAATTTTTCAAACAAATATTGAATAAAGATGATTGGCCTGTAAAGCATACATTTAATTTCTGTAGTTCTTTTATATATATTCAAAACGTTGTTCATTAATTTGAAACAAGCAAGTAAAAAAAAACCAAATCCCTGTATGCTTTCTTGGCGAGGAAGGAATCACTTACCCTCTCCGGTCTGGCTAACAGGCAACAGCCAAACAAACCCCGAGCGGATGAGCTCAAGATTCGTAATCCGGTTCGATCGCTGATCAGGTGCGGTTTTACTCACCCGAACCGCAAACCTTGGACCCCGGTTCGTGGTCATTGGAACATTCCCGCCAACAGCTGCTTCGTATTATTATTATTATTATTATTATTTATATTTATCGATAAAATCTATTTGATAGCCGTCCCAGGACTTTATTTTCCTCTATCATTTTAATAACTTTTCACTGAGCTCAGTGCTTGCTGTCACTCAGATCTTTGGGCGAGCTCGAGGAATGGCTAGGTATGTTTTATTGGTGAAAACCCTAGAACGATACATTGCTTAAAGATTTTTATGATTTTATCGACTTCGCCCTGGATTATTGGCAAACCTAGGTGTTTAGGGGTTGCTTGGTTGTGAGAGTTCTTTTGTCTGGGAGATAGCATAGAATAGGGTGGAAATCTTAACCTCTTTTAATCGGGCTTTACTTTCGAATTTTTGAAAATGAGGCCAAGGAAAAAACAAGAAACTAAAATATTCGAAGTCAATATCAATAATCAAGTTAAACAGTTCCTAGATTTCGTCTCTTTTTCTTCAGGTGCCTGTCATCCGAACATAGCCATATGAGTGAGTTGCTGTATTCTAACTTATCTAAGGATGGATGGTTCTATAACTTGGTATATATTGATTTTGCAGGTTCAGACTTAGGGAGCTTTTCTGTAGTTATTATTTTAAATCTCCCAAGGAACATAGAAGCTGTTTTATTTTGTGTCATGTGTCAAATATTATTAAAGATGCCAGTGTTATCAGAAGCAAGTTTTCTATGTCAACTGTTGCTTGCTTTCTTCAGTCTTAGTTGTTCCAAAAATGTCATTGTCATATCTATTACATTAGCTCGATGCAGTATTGACTATAAACTCCAGTACACCTGTGTAAACTTTTATTACACATTCGCTTGTTTGGTGAAAGTAAAATAACAGAGTTGTTTCCAAAAACTCCTGCTGCTGGAAACTGCCGGTTACTGTTGTCAATCATGGGCAACTACATCTAATGCTGTTTATCCCGTTTAGCTCTTTCTACATTGATATTCATTCCCCTTGGCTTTGGGCTTCCCCTTCATAGAAATATCTATGGTGTGGAAATAAGACCTTTGGACAAGTTTTAAGAAGAAAAGGGTGTTTGTGGGACAAAGATCAAGAACAAGATTATATTAAAGGAAAGGAGAACTAGGGAGCAGTGATGATGACAAAAAGGGTAAAAAACTTCTATTTCATGGAGGCGTTTGGCATTGGAGCTATCCATGGATGAAGTTTGCTGATAGGAATTTTGCACATGATACGTACCAATTGTGAGAATGATGTCTATAATGGTTGCAAAGGTTGATGATCACTATCACAATGACAAAGGATGAGATTTGGGAGGCAATGGTGAGATGTGACAACAGTTAGATGGCATTTAATTTGGACTTCTAAATGACATTGAATTACAACCAATTTATCATCTCCTAACAACATTGCTTAATATTATAGATTTTAAGGAATGAATTAGCTCCTTATCTTTTACAGTAAGATGAGCAAATAATTGGGATTGTTCAAGACACACCTACATGTTTGAAATCATATATTTTGCTATTCATATATGGCTAGATTTTTAAGCTTCACTTTAAATCCACTGTGATGTGCAGAAGAGAGGTTGTTGATGTTAGTCTCTTATTGGTGAATGCCTATCTACTTGGGTATGAAATTAATGACTTAATCATAGTTCAAGTCTAGCAGGTTTATCTTTTTTCATGTAGCTCTACCCTTATAAATGATTTTTTTTGGCAACTCAATTTATATTTTATATTATTTTTCCGTGGATTAAATACATTGTCTTTTTGCTAAAGCGAAGAATCATATGAAAGTGAAGGAAATTTTTATACATTATGGTGAAGCTTACTTTCCAAAATTTTTTAGTTGTTCATTCTTCATCATCAATCGACACATTTAAGCATTGTTTGGCTTATTTTTTTTTTCCTTTGGGCTCTCACAAAAATCACTTTACATGAGAAGGAAATCCATACTTTTCTTATTGCTTTTTCAAAATTTAATTTAATATTTTGCTTCAATTTAATGTGTTTATTCTTTCATTCGATACCCAAATCACGTATTTTGAATATTTAAACCTTATTTTGGTCTTCTTGCGAGCATTTGTATTATTTTATCATCATAATACTATTTTGGTTGCAATTGAAGAACTATTTTGGATTTTTTTTCTTTAATCAAGAGAAATACATACTTTAGTGAGTATTTCTTGAGTACCATGTGATAAGAAGATATCTAGTGATACAAAGTTAAATTATGCATGACTATATATAGAATGGTTTTGTTAAATGGATTTTAGCTTTGTCTAACAATGAAGTGAGTTTATCTATGTTGGGTGCATTATAAGTGAGCATTTTAGTATTGATATGTTATAAAAATAAAAATGTGTTAAGAATGATTATAGGTTAGGGACAAGTAGTGTTATAAAGATAAAGTCATATGAAAGGAAGGGCATAAGATTTTCCTACAATATAAATTGATAAAATTAGGTTGCAGTATTTGAAAGTCAAAATGGTATAAAAAAAAATGACTTGTACAAAAAGGCACTCTAAGTTGGAGTTAAAATATTATGTAACATTCAATAGTAGTGAATGGAGAAGTGATTAAAGCTAACCCTAAATTTTGAGATAAGAATAATAATAACGGTTTTGGTGATGATATTTTTATAATCCTCTATTATTTAGAAAAAAGGTAATTGTTTTACAAAAATTGATATGCTTAAAATATAAAGCTTAGGGGTGTGAAGGAAATGGTCGAGAGGGTACAAGAGGGGATGGTTGGAGACAAGGGAATTCTGGTGGAAACTGTGGCATCTTCTTCTTCCTTTAACATTGCTAGAAGGTACAAAAAGGGGTGTTTGGGTTCTCTCCTTCTCAATTACTACTTACTATATTTTTATATTTTCTGTGAATTGTATTCCACAAATTTGCTAATAGTCATCCATATAAAGTTGTACGAGGCTTTATAGGAATACTTGTTATATTAAATGTAAAAGCTCCCTTGGTAGCATAAGGACTTGGATAATTCCTTTTAAGTAATGGTTTTTGTTGTTTCATATATATCCATTGTTGGTTTGACATCAAAATAAGATCATGTGATGTTCCTACTTTTTGATTTTGGCAGAGCTACTAAGGGAGGCAGCCACATGGCACATGTGGGACCAGTGGTTTGGATTGATCTCAATTATGTTGATTGGGAGAGTATTCAACATACCTCCCTTTGTTGGTTCCCTAATAGGGACACTACATGATAAGACCATCATCATTTTCTAGGATGTCATCATAAAGGCTTTGGGCTATTACTATCATACTCACAACATTCTAAAAGGTTGCTTTGGCTCTTTAGCCTTTTACGTGCTAGGGCCCCCTTTAGATTTGGCGAGAACGTTTAAGATATGGCTTGCGAGGTTGCTTTCAGCTAGGCTAGCGAGCTCCTTGCTTCACTTGATGAGTTATCTTGAGCTCGACTTGGTGAGCTCGTGCACTTGCTTTCATTTATGCAAGCTAGTTTTTTATTTTTCTTGTATTTTTAGAGGGTATCTACAAAACGAACAAGAGAATAAGAAAATAACTAGTGATGCTTAGACAAGGTCAATACCTAGTCTACCTCTCCAAGCTAGTTTGCTTCTCTTCCATATTGAGTACATTGTTATATTCGCCTTGTGGAATTTTCATTAATGTAAAATTTTGTATTTAATGAGTACGGAAAATCTAGTATCAGAATTTAGGAAAAATTTAATTAAAAATTTTGTTTATAGATGTGACTTTTTTTTTGCCATTATATTCATTTTAGTTTGGTTCTATCCACTAGAATTTTCTTCCTTCATGTAGTGAGAGTTATGTGAGATTTTTGCATTTTATTTTTTACTCTATCTTTTGAGCCCTGTAACGTTAAAGGATGGATATAAAAGTTTGATATTTCCAATGAATCCATATTAGCTGATATAGAGGAAAAAATAAAAAATAAAATTTGGAAGGCATAGAAAGGAAAAAGATGAGGATTAAACTTGAGTTGCTCAGTAAGAAAGTTAAGGTTATTGCCCCTATCATGGAGGTGGCTTTGCCAACGACATTGATCCGAGTATTCTCAATGAATATTCTTAGTGGTGAATGTCCCATAGAATGGCATTGAGGCTATCCATGAGTTAGTGATCGCATTTGGTTTGTAGCTCTTTTGGCCATTTCTATCTAATCACTATGTTTCTTATTTCACGAGGTGTTCTCAATGACTGTGGCTCCCTTTGTGGTGAGAGTAGACCAGAGGCGGATTGTCCGGGTACTGAGCAAATAGTGGAGTGCTTGTCTATTTATTTTATTGAGTTTTGATATTTTTACTTCTATTTGATTTTATTATATAAATTAGTGAATAATTTTTGGCGAGTGATGTTTAGGTGATGACTTGGGTTAGTGACGATCGATCTTGTGGTTGCTTAGGCAAGTGTCTCATTAGGCTCATGGGCTATGAGGTATCACATTATTTGGATGCTCCATTTTGCAGTGGCTAGAAGGCGGTGATTGAGGATGGCAATTATGTTAGCTCGTCGAAGCCACTTGGGTGCCTCGAGGAGATGCTCGTTGAACTTATTTTGTGCATGTGTCCCCTGTTGCTGGCCTTAATAGTGGCCGTACTTCTACCGTCAGTTTTGAATTGCTGATTTGACCGACATGGTTGAGTTTATGAAGTGGTTTGAGATGTTGGCCCTGGTGGCCCATCTAATGTCATCATTGGCCATGCAACATGATCAAGAGTTGGTGTCCAGGACCAGGATTCAAGAGTAGATATATCTTTTTGAAACATGAACATGAATGCTATTCAAGAAGGGATATTCACATTAGAGGGTCATCTTAAAGCAACGAGAGAGATTGTTAGCAACCTTGGCGAGGTCTTCTAGAGTTTGATGGTAGAAGTCCACATTCAGAATGCAATGTCTTTAAATTTTTACCAATTCTTTGTTGGGAGTGATTTCGTATCGTGCCACTTGGTTAGGTCTGAGAACTTACTTTTCGATGTCCTGAATGACCCAAATTTCCATTTTTTCATGTTTTTTATGGTGGCAACTTGGTTGGGGGCCGAATGAAATGTGATTATATATTTACCATTGGCATTTCAAGTTCAAATGCATTATAACAGTACTCATTGTAATGGATTGTTTGAAATGTAGAAATGGGTTTACGTAATGGTTTTTAATTCAACCTTATTATAATGTGATTGTGCTATCTTAATTCTTTATGTTGGATACATGCCAAGTATCTACTAAGCTTAGTTCTGTCTTGCAAGTTAGCTGTAAAATATGCTCATATTTTGTTGACTAAGAGTTAGATTTCAAATAACTTGAGGGCCTAAGTATAGAGGTTGAGGTGCTGGGGTTGTAATCAAGTGTACTAAGCTTACTGAGGTGTTGTGGTTGCTCAAACAATGTACAATGATGATTATATCATCTAACATTTATTGCAATCACTTGGAGTTAAGTCTTTTATATAACCATAATTATACATTGCACAAGGGAGATGCACTACATATTCTCTGAGATTTCTATTGTGGTTACTTTTTTTCATTTGTTTTTCTCTTTAACATTTCAAAGCTTCTATCCATACCATCCAACCTCTTATTGTGCTTGGATTTTCTTCCTCTTGGAATAGTGAGCGCTTTGAAGAAGAGTGCTAAGTGCTTTAGTTAGTTCAAGCATACTAAGTCGTTCATTGTCTAAATGATTAGGGTTGTAAACTAGCCGAGCTTGAGCGAGCTCAGACTTGGCTCGTGTTCGGCTCGTTCGAAATTGCTCGGGTTCGAAATCGGCTTGTGTTCGAAACCGGCTCGTGAACAGTGTGTTCGTGTACGACTCGATTTATATATTTGTGTTCGTGTTCGGCTCGTGTTGGACTCGAAATTGGCTTGTTAAAATTAAACTGAAAAAATAGACGTAGGGTGTTGAATTCGAACCTGGATCAAATATATGCAAAACAAGACACAACCACATTGCCACATGAGCAGTTACAATTTCAACATAAATATAAATATATATAATATATTATTATATAAATAATATGTATAATATATTATTATATAAATAATTATATAATTTTTTTTAATTTCGAGCTAAGACAAGCCGAGCATGAGCGAACAAAAAGCTGTTCGTGTTCGACTCGTTTATAATTCGAGCTTTAA
The DNA here is from genome assembly GCA_002079205.1 of Phalaenopsis hybrid cultivar. NCBI lineage: Eukaryota > Viridiplantae > Streptophyta > Magnoliopsida > Asparagales > Orchidaceae > Phalaenopsis > Phalaenopsis hybrid cultivar. The sequence goes on from JXCR01117349.1 coordinate 23,719, forward strand.
AAACTTGTTCGTGTTCGGCTCGTTTACTTAACGAACGAGCTGAACACAAACTGTTCGCAAACAACGAGCTTTTTTGATAGCCCTATAAATGATGCATGTTTGACTAGTTCCACCATGTCAGCACTTCAAAAGAAGTTGAATTCCCAAATTCCTTTTTGAAGGGCAATAATTGCGTATATGAATAATACTTTTCTCAGCCTCCACTTTCCATTGTGCCCATATGTGGTTTAGATCATTAACTATTATGGAAATTCTATTTGCTTAGGTTATGTCTGACTTTATTTCAATTATCGTCACTTTCATCTTTTATCTCCACAATTTGAAGTTGAGATGGAGACTTGACCTCTGTTGTCGCTTATTTACTATTAAAGGTTGTGAGGATCACTTTGAATCGCAGTTATGCAGTCAATCTAAAGAATTAAATAAAAAATTTGAAATAGCGTTTTTGCTTTATAAAGTGGCTTTGTACCTGGTCGATTCACATAATGCTCTTGGCCATCGAGAACCTACCCCTCTCTCGAACTTGAGCGTGGCCGAACAAGTCATCGTTTATGTGGATTTTGTTGTTAGGCATGAGCAATTTCATGCCACTAAGTTATGTGTAGTGATATCTTTAGATTAATTTATTCGTCCTTTCAATATGCTTTAGTTTTTCTTAATTGAAGTCGTGACTTAGTTTTACTTGGTTTCACTTTACCCTAGTGCTTATGTCATCCTTAACAATCTAGAATTCATCAAGTTTCTAGAGGAAGCGTCGAGAGGGAAGAGGGTTTCATAGAAGAGGGCAATTGCCTAGGTGGCTCATTTCTTTCACAAGGGGAGGTGATGACGGAACCACTTGAAGGTGATGCCTCTGTTACTTGAATTTATTGACAACACAGACTTAATTGCTAAGTATGCTTTAGTAGTTCAAGGGAAATCGACTATATGGCTTTGGACGAAGATGGATGTAGGCATTATTATCATGGTAGTTTTAATGGCTGTTGAGATTGAGTAGCGAAGGAAGAGGAAGATAGCGGTCCTTCACTGTAAAGGGAAGGAGATTGAGTAGTTGCCTTAGAACATAGGGAAGGAGATTGAGTAGTTACCTCAGAAAATTGAGTGAGGACATTCTAACTAGCAACTGAAGTCGGCATTTTAATTCAACGACAAGCCGAATGAGAGTCAACTATTAATCACTTTAGGCTTGATAATTCTTTGGTCTGTTATGCTTGATTAATAGTCAACTCTCATGGTCGAGCAGGACCTTTGTATATGAAAATTTTTTTTCGGTTTATTAAGCTCACTTGGTTTTTATTTTTCTTGTCGTTTACTTAAATCTTACTTTTTACTGTTTCTTTTTTATATTGCTTTATATGAAAGTTGTAGCTTTTGATGGCTCTTACCTTACACCATAGGTTGATCTATATTCAAGTAATTATTTTGACCTCCTAGGAGTAGACTCACTACTTATTGCCAATCTTGTCGTATAAAAGGATGTCGAAAATCATGCTTTAATGTCGGGACCCATATGAATAAGATATATAGGGATTGCTGATTTTGATGTCTGGGGTATGAGGATGAGTTTCAGGCAAGGTTACATGATGATGCTTGTGTCACTGCAAAAAATTTGTAATTAGTTAGACTATCACCTTGGGCATATATTTGTTGAAAAAATATATTTTTAAGTTGTTAGTTGCCTATGATGTTAAATGCTAATTTACAAAGGAATTCTTTTCTCTTTGTTTTAAACTTGCCTTTTCGGGAGAGTTACTAAAATATGCTTAGCTGATGTAAAATCTATGAAAATTAGGTTTTTGCATTTGTTGATGCATTAGACTGTCTTTTTTCTCGATGATGTGACCCATGACTGTGAAGACGTTCAGTGACTTTGTTATATTAAAACTTTCTTTTGTTTGGGGCTATAAATTTTGTTGAAATTCTGAATAATATGATATTTTTTTATTGATATGAAATGCAATATAAATAATCTTTATATGAATCTTAGAATAGGAAATATAATAAAAACAAAATAACAAGAAAGGAAATATATAATACCTAATATTTTCAATTAATCAATTCATATTAATTATTTGGAGATAAAAGAAACCATGTAAAATAGGAAAGGAAATAAATCTAATCCAAGGAAATTATTTATTCCTCATAAAATCTCACAGGAATAAATTATTTCCTAATATAACTTCTAATACTTCCCCTCAAATTGAAACATGGTTGAAAACTATATTCAACTTGGATTAGAAAATATCATACAATGGGCGTTGAAGAGTTTGTTAGGTAGAACTTGAAGTCTTCATATCATATCACGGTTGTTTTTGACTGCAATTCCTATAGCGTCTGAAGGCAGACAGAGCTCTTACATATAAAGCTGCATAGACTTTACAGGGAAGTAGACAACTGCAGTCGTCTTTGACTGCAGGTCCAACAGTGTCTGTAGATAGGCGATAAACTCCTACATGTAAGGATGCGGGGGAGTTTGTAGGGAAGTAGACAACCTACAAAAGAAATTGACTTCTAGTTGACTGTGGTTGTCTTTGACTGGAGCTTCTGCAGTGTCTGTAGGTAGTCGGAAAGCTCTTGCAGGTAATGATGCAGGGGAGTTACAGGGAAGTAGACAACCTGCAGGAAAAATTGACTTCTAGTTGACTGCGATTGTCTTTGATTGTAGTTTCTGCAGTGTCTGTAGGTAGGCAGAAGACTCCTACTGATAATGTTGTAGGGTTGTTTGCAGTGAAGTAGACAACTAACAAGAAAAACTGCAGAGTATGACTTGCAAAAGAAGGAAATACTTTAGAGATAGGCCTTGTTGCAGGAAAAGCACCATAGGAGGGTTCGATACAAAAAAAATTCCAGAGGAGAGTTTGTTGCAGGTAAAGCTCTGGAGGGGGGTCGGATTCAAGAAAAGACTATGGAGGAAAGTCTGCTGTTGGAAGAATTCCGGTGGTAGACTTGCTACAAGAAAAACTACGGAGGAGGGCTTGATATGGGAAAAAGTTTTGGAGGGGGCTTGCTGTGGGAAAAAAACTCCAAAGGAAGAGGCTTTGCACTGAGGAGGGCATGCAATAGGATACTTCCGGCTGCAGATAGAATTTTGGTGGCAAAAAAATAAAAAAATTAGAGGACTTGAGTGGAGTTTTTGGGCAGTAGGGAAGAAATGATGGAGAAGGGCATGTAGCCGACTGCTGGGATTCCCTCATCTTGTCTCTTTTAGAGTGTTAGGAGAAACTACTCCGAAAGAATCTTCTTCTATTTTCACCGTGGAGTAGGGTCACAGGTTTCGCGAAAATTGGACAAAACATTTAAGCACAAAAGCAAAATCAAAACAACCAAAAAAGCAAACGAGAATTTACATGGAAAAAGTAGAGAACTGGAAAAACCACTAGGCTACATCATCAAAAATTTCCATTATGAAATTCAAAAGGTTTTACAAAGGACTCACTTGTTTCCTCTCCACACATAAGGAAACTTACAGGACTTGCGCCCCTCAATCTTCTTTCTCCAATTCGACGCGAATGTCGGCACTAAAAGAAAGTTTAAAAGAAAGTTTGGGAGGTCGCCCGTAAGAAGCTGTCGGTCTCCGGAATTGAAATCCCGTCGCCCGCTTCGGAAGGACGTTTTAATTTATGTATATATATATATATATATAATTTTAGAAAAATATGAAATCAAACTGACCTCATATTTTTCACATTTTAAATGAAAGAGCACTCTACCTCAAATCCTGTATCTACCCCGAGGGATAAACACAAGACTTGAGGATGAGGCTCGATCAAATAAACTAAGAAAGATATGACATCTGTTTGGTCTGCGAAAACGTTTTATTTGCTGACAAGTTCCCCTATTTAATACAAAGAAATTAAATAGGGTTTATTTTAGGCTGGGTTCGGAAAAGCTTTCTATAAGGGCAAGCCCTTATAGTTAATTACATCTTAAATGACCGAAGTCACCTAAGAAAACTCTCGATAAAAATCAGAGGTGATTTCAAAGAGGTCAAAAAGATAGGACTTTACAACGAAATCGGACGAAGAAGGTGTGAAAGGGGTACCGAAGTCACCTAAGAAAACTCTCGATAAAAATCAGGGGATAATGTCTTCAAAGAGGTCAAATGACTTTTCAACAAAATCGGACGAAGAGGTGTGAAAGGGGAAAGACTCAAATCTGGAACATTGCTGAAGAATCCAAATGAAGAGAAACTAGGGGAGACCACAGATCCTGAGGAGAACCTCAGTGATTTCCCAGTCTATCCTATGATTTGACTCCAATTTTGAGAAGAAATTATTAAAGTGTTTCATCCTGCCATTTTTATTTTATTAGGGCTTATATTTGCGTGACAAGACCACACAAATTGCCTAGAAAATATGAGGGTTTACGTCGTATCGGACGACAACCTCGGAACCTAGAACGAGTTAGGGCTTAAAACAGAGCTATACGAATGCCTAAAGAAAAGGTGGAGGATTTATGTTGCGCTAGGCAAACGACCTCGAGCTTACGTCGTATCGGACGACAACCTCGGAACCTAGAACGAGTTAGGGCTTAAATCGTACAGCATTGTACGAATGCCTAAAGAAAAGGTGGAGGATTTATGTTGCGCTAGGCAAACAACCTCGAAAAGATCGGACGACAACCTCGGAACCTAGAACGAGTTAGGGCTCAGATCGTACAGCAGAGCTATACACAAATTGCCTAGAAGATATGAGGGTTTACGTCGTATCGGACGACAACCTCGGAACCTAGAAGAGTTACACAAATTGCCTAGAAGATATGAGGGTTTACGTCGTATCAGGCGACAACCTCGGAACCTAGAACGAGTTTAGGGCTTAGATCGTACAGCAGAGCTATACGAAGCGACAACCTCGGAACCTAGAACGAGTTTAGGGCTTAAATCGTACGGCAGAGCTATACGAATGTTAAAGAAAAAGGGAAAGAATTTATGTTGAGCTAGACAAACAACATCAAAATCCTACGGATTGTTGTTTAATTTCTAAGAAAAGGAAAGGTTTTGCTGGGGAAGACATGTTCTGCTGTTTGAAGATACCGTGCTGCCTACTGCGCTAGCTCTAAGTTCCTCGACGTGACGAGTTTAAGTTTTCTAGGGTGCCCAGTTATAGTGTCAAATCAAACGGCCCTATGGTTGTAGTCCTCTAAACATCCTATGTAAAAAAAATGTAAACATGTTTAAAGTTATAAAATGTAAAGCGTGCGATGCAGGAACGAACAGTAGCATGCAAGTGGAACAGTAGTAGGCAAAAACAGGAGCAGTACAACATGCTATACATGAAGAACAGTAGCAGGTAGAAACATGACAAGTATACCATGCTATACAGGGAGAACAGTAGCAAGTAGAAATAAGAGTAATATGACATGCTATATAGGAAGAACAACAGCAGGTAGAAACATGAAAATTAAGTGCTGTTAAATATAAAGCAAACCTGTACGCCCGTGAGATCCGATGTTCCTTAAGCATAACAAACCTAAATGCATCTCAAAAAGCAAAGTCAGGAGGAAAACGTCATCTAGGAAATCCGAAGAAAAACGGAAAAAAACTCGAGAGACCGACAAAAAAAAGACTCAAGTAAAAGAAAAAATCCTCAAAACTCCTGGAAAAATCCTGAAAGAAAAGAAAAGTTACACGAGTGCCTCGTCCCGAAATTTCGATAAAACAAAAAAAAAATTCGGATGAGGGGGACCGCAAGCACTTGTATGGGACTAGGCTCAGCAATATTTATTCTCGAGGGTCCACGAAGGCTACTCGGTCACCCGAATATATAGAACCCGTCACTCGTCTAGAAGTGTGTCTTGAACCTCACTTAGGGGGCTATTTCCCAGCCTAAACAGGTATTCGTCAGGTATACAAAATATTTTAAAAATATATTTTAAAATTTATATTTTTGACATACACATAAATCTTGAAAAAGATCAACTTTTTAAAATATGTTTTATGTTTTTGACATACAAATTCTTAGACATGCAAAGAAGAGTTATCAATTTTGTTTCTTAGAAAAGTGTGTTTTTGTTTGAAAATGATTTATCAAAACTTATCTTGTTTTTTTTATTAGAAATTTTTGTTATCCACGAGTCGATTACGCTACCAGGCATAGGACTGCCAACAACCTGAGGAGGTTCGAGCCGACTACCGCTAGACTTATGTCGGTGAAGGATACCATATCCTATTGTTCATCAAATGCCTGGATCTTGATGTTATAAGATAGAATATCTTTCTGCTCTATCTTCGGTGTGCCTTTATCATCAACACCGTACGCCCCAAAAAGACTGCTTGCGACCTTGCTTGATGGTTTCACGTATAGCAAAAGGCTATACGTGGACACTTATGCATCGGACATAAGCGTCGAAAACCGAACCAAGAAGCAAGGAAATAAAAGAACAAAAATGAGGTGAGAGAGAGGAGACACTGATCCATCTAAAACACCGAAAAGGAGACTGAATCAGTTCTCAAAAACTTCTATCGAAAAGACCTGAAAAAGTAGGGCCCGAGGTCTTTCCTAATAAACGTAAAATATCCCTTCGCGTTGATTCTCCAAACCCCAAGAACACAGGATTAATCAAATAAACCAAATGCTCTCCCAGATAAAGCTTGCAAATCCTCCCCGGATCTCAAAGTTGATATCAAAATTNAACAACACTCGCTACGATTCCAGAAATCCTCCTCTCCAAATCCTCTCTCCTTCAGAAGAATTCGTTGATGATCACCCAAAAAAGACCTAGACCTAGCACCTCATTAAATCGCGTGAAATTAGTTTAAAAACTCAGAAAGCGGATTTATTGCAACAGACAAAAAATCTCCCGGACTAGGCGCAAAGCGCATTCTCTTGGGTAAGAGACAATCACGCTCAACAATTATGAACGCAAAGGCGCCCTTTTGCAAGCCCCTCTTTGTTTGCACACAAACATGGGCACAAAAGCGCCTTTTGCGACCCATTCAGAGGTAGCACCCACATGGTGGGCGCTTGAGCGCCCAAGCCCAGCGCTTGGGTGCCCGGTTCTTGGCCTTCCCTGGTTGCTTTGGCTCCAGAAGTCTAACACAAAGTTTAGATTGAGTTGGTCAACCATGTTGCATACTTCAGGTTGAATGTGTCATTTTTCAACATCATTAAAGCATTGATGCACCAACTATTCTTCACAACCCTTAAGGAGTCTACCTTCATATGGTTTTCTCACTTACTATTTGGAACAATTACTTCCTTTATAGAGTTTAAGAGGATATTCATCTATTATTTGATAATGTCCAATGTCTGCCAAAGAACTCTCAGTCATTGATATGGATGCATTAAGAGCGCAATGAGTCTCTTTTGACTTTTGTAGCAAGATTCAAGAGATAATGCTGGATATTAGGATCGCGTATGCTCTTAGGTATGCTCTTTGTTTGCAAAGAACGGGTATATTGGTTGAGTTACTTGAACCTGCCAACCTCCTTGTAAATGTCAAAAAATATTATAATGAAGTTGGAGTACTAGGACTCGTTCGGGACAACTACAACTTTTTGTAAATATGGTTGTAAAGCTGTGATGAGGAAAATAACTTCTTAAAGTTCGTATTGTAAATTATAAATATTTATTTTTTTCAAGAAGACAGATATAAATTTTCTTACAACTACTACTCTTTGTAATTCTCTTTCTAGAATATAGTTTCTCATCATAAAAATTTTTAAAAAGCAACAAGAAAATCAATTTTGTTGTGCCACAACTTTCGGTTCATTATCCTATTTTTACCTTACTACGGGCAACAATGGCCAAATTTTTTGAGATCATCTAAAATAAAGAATATTTTTGGTGGTTGTACCTTATGAATATGGGAACTCTCATAAGAGACAACCAAATACCATGCTTTCCATATATAACATGGCCACAATATGCACTATTCGAGTTGTAACAGATCGTCCCTTAAATTAACACTAGTCAAAAGCAAACATTTGGGATAAATTTTGAAGTAACCGAAGTTCATATGTTTTAAATAGCTTATATTCCTCTAACGACGATTAAAGCCCAAACATTGACAGATTATCGTTAATTTCATCATATAGGAGTAGAGCGAGATATACTCGCAGAAGATACCATTGAAATTATATGTGGATGGGCGATCGAGTGAACAAGGGATAAAAGCTGGTTTGGTACTATAATAGCCCTATCGATATTTTCTTAACGAATGCCGTCAGTATATAGTTTTTGCTCATTATTAAAATTGCACAATAAGTGGTGATTTTCTATTGGAAATCGTAATGAGGCTTAAGTCTTATTGATCGACTGCGAGGTATATGCCTCGCCACTATTGTCGTGTACCTCGCCTCATGCATAGAGAGGCACTTTTAATAATAAATTAAGGTTGTCTTAGTCTAAATCTTAAATAAACTTGCGCACCATATTTGCTTCAACTTGCACGCAGTCATGCTCAATCTACTCACCTCAATGAAGGAAATATTTGCATTTCTCTTTAATTGACACCTTTGCCTCCTTGTCTGTTGGCATTGTCAACCTCCTACAACATCATCACAAGTCTTCTTAACACTTGCCACCAGGTTCTTTGTAGCAGCCACTTTCTTATAGTTGCCATTGTCGTCTCTCCTTGCACTTGTCGCCACTGTCCTTGCATTCGCCGTCGTCATCCTTAGGACTAGTTGAGTTCATATTGATAAAATCTACAAACATCTACTTCTCCCATTTGCTTTTTACATCATTATTATGTTGGAGATTTACTCTGGGTGCTACACTTTTTAATAAATTCAACATCGAGTAACTTTTGCATTTCTTTGTGGATTGTGCCAATTAACGCTGCAACAACTGGCTTTTTATGGTTAATTGACTTTTTCTTATTTACATTTAATTTATGGTATACTTTTGGCATCTTTTTGGCTGCCAATGCAAATACTTTCACATTCTACCTTAGAGTTGCCATCAGCTTGCCTTTGTACTCGCAATTAAAGGATGACATGATTCAACAAATGACGTGATCATCCTAAGCGGCAGTCAGAAGTATCATCTAAGTGCCTACTTATTAAATGTAATGAAGAACACTTGACACTATTGTTCGACTTAAATAAGTAACATGTTCAATCAGATATGTTTTACATTAATAAGATTTTTTTTAATGTGGGTTTTTGGGTTTAGTATGTTGCTTGGCTTTGATGAATCCTCCAAAAAGGTATTAGTCAGTTATATGTTTTTCTTCCAACTCTCCCTCCTAGTCGAGTAGACTTAGGGGACTGTAGAATGTCACTTTATTCTTAGTTTCTCAGTTGTAAGTCTCATCTAGGAACAATAGTACTCTCACTTTTTAACTTTCTCCTTCTAGCCGCGGCGTTTATTGGCTCTTTGGGCATTGTACTCTCAGTATTATTTATCAGTATGTGTTCCAAGAATGATTGGATAATTTTGCTAATTATCTCTTTAATTTCAATTAGTTTTTTAGTCGTTATGAATTCTTAGCTTTCAATGTTAATAAAATTTTTTCTAGCAATGGTTTGTTTGGTTTTATCTCTATCTTCTTCTGTAGATCTCTAGGCATTTATTTTATCTTTTGGCATAAGTTAATGCTCCCCACATCTTTTAGGATATTAGATCTTATTTTGGCCATGTGGTTTACTAAAATCGTAGTAAGTTAGAGTAAAATAGGAGCATGTATGGATGAGTAGAGAAAAGAGTTGGGAAAGAGGAGTCTACTATCAGGCTCAAAAATCCATAATATAGGAAATATAAATCCTAAAATTTGGAACCCATAGACCTCTTGAGATTCACTCTTTATGGATAGAGAGATCTAGAGTTCTAGCGCTATAGGAAAAAGTACATAATAAACTATATATGTAATATAAAAAATTGAAAAATAAGAGGGGCTTGTAGTTAAGTACATACTTGGATTCAAATTGATTGTTGATTGTTGGGTGCAAAGGAGTTGTTGGGTCTCATGGAAATTGTTTTGGATTTGCTTTATGATCTAGTTGATTGGACAAGTTTTGTTTGGTTATATGACTAGTCCCTTCCGAGTGAGTGGGGGTTCCATTTTTTGCTTGGCTAATGAGTCTAGCCAAGACCTTACTCGTGAGTCCTAGGATTTGATTGACGATTTTGCATTGAGGTTGTATGCACTTTTCATTTGGGTGAGTTCTCTTTAGGGATATACATATATATGTAGAGGACATGCAACATTGGTTTTTTCTGCTGATATCTATGAGTGAGCTTGGGTCGATAAATAATATACAATTTTGGTGGAGTACACCGATGGAGCTAGAGGGTGGTAGTACCAGGTATCAGAGTTTTATTGGTTGATAGGATTGAGAAGGGTTAGTGATGTGGAGTTGGTGATATGCGAGCAATGCAAAAGGCTCTTGGAAAAAATAAAATGAAATATTGAGAAGTGGGTGTCAAGTTGAATTGAAGGATGCCATTGACCAACTAGGAACTTGCATAGTGGATATTTATACGTTTTGATGCAACGGGGTACTGTTTACTAGGTTTGATTGATAGTGATTCATAAGGGCCACACAAAGCTAAAAGTAAATGAGATGGTTGGAAAGGACATATTGCTAGAGGTAGTAAGCTAGTTTGTTAGATAGCACGGAGTCGGGAGGTGGATGGAAGATTATCAGGAGTTTAAGGGTGCGTTTGTTTTGACTTTTGGACCATGTTTTGGGTCAAAACCGCATTTCACGTGTTTGTTTGCGGCCTTCTGCTGGAACGGGCTGAAAAATTTGGTCTTTTACAAGCATACCACATAAAATATGGCCATTTACACTCATACTACTGAATTTATATTTTTTATTTACATATATTAACCGAGCATGCTCCACGTTTCATGTTCCATTTATCATATATATATATATATATATATATATATATATATATATATATATATATATATATACACACACACACACACACACAACAAATAATTAGATTAAAAGTTTATATAAGGTTATGTGAAATATAAAAATCAGTGAATTCTCTTTCAACCTCATAAAAAATTCTCTCTCAACAGCTGTTGAAAGAGGATTCACTGATTTTTATAACAGTGTGGATGAGATTTTCTACCACAATGTTCACATGCAGGATGCGATCTCTTTTTTCTTCTGGTTTTGCTCTTGTTACTGTTGGTCTAGCGCTCTTCATTTCAGCCTAGATGATTTCTACTTTTCCTTTTTTTTTTTATTTTACTTGCTTACCTTTTCTTAATGCTTGATAGAAAGGCTCTTTTGATAACTACAATGTTAGCAAGCTCCTTAGAGGCACCTTAGACAAGAAGATGTGACAATAGAACATTCCCGACAATCCAAATATTGGTTTCTTGCTTCAATTCAAGAAAGTTTTGTTTCTTCATAATAATAGAGAGAACAACGTTGCTGCCCATACCTGTGCAAAGAAGGCTCTTGATAGTGATTTTATTTTGTGTCATGTTCATAAGTAGGATCCTTTTTTATTATAGGAGGATATTGCCCCTTTTGTAAATGCCCAAGAATATCTCGCGTCATGTTCACTTATACTTGATCTAATATTATTTTTGACATTTATCCTTATTTGTGCAACTTTTGATAGTCTTGTCACATCACTCCATATAAAGTTGCCATCATATTACACTAACATATCTTTTATTTTTGAACTAATAACATTAATTTCTCTAATGAAGTCAATTTTTTCCTCATTTTTTAGTGCCTTAAAGAATTGCATGGGCAATGTTTTAGTAATGATGCATATTTGGATGGTTATATAAAGTCCCATGACCCACCCTCTCTGTCTGGTAGCTCAGTGACTAATGTCGATCTCTTTGCTCTTTTAACTCAATATTTGATTTTCAAAATGAGCTAATTTAATTTTATTATTGTTTTTTTCTTTTATTTAAACCAACTTTCAATATTCTTATGTTTTTTTGGTACTTGACATTTACTAATTTAATTTTATTATATTTTAAAATTTTATTTATTTATTCAGAATTACATGAATGACTACATTCTTTATTCTTTAATTCCAAAATAAAAATAGTATTGTACATATATGCATCAATTTATGTTTAATTCTATCATATTTTACTAAGGCACCCTTTGGTTCATGAATTCATTGCTCTATCTCGCTACTGCTATTGATGATAACTAGTTGTTGGCAAATAATATTCAAATTGTAATGAGAATGGCCATTGAAGGATTTTGTTGTAGATTTGTTGCTTATAACTTGTTATAAATTTTCTTCTTCAAATTTTTCTAGAACTTCAACTTTACAATGCTCTGCAGTACTGCTTTTGTACTTGTATATGTAATTTGTTTTGTTAGCTGATTTATATCTTAACATAGCATGCAATTAATGAACATTGTCACTGATAACATGATTTCTTATTCTCTGTTGTTTATAGAGCATGGCTTGTAAACAGTCGTGGAATTGCTAAAAAGGTGAAGAATGCAACCCTCTATTCGAACTATCAAATCAGAGAACTTGGAACGGAAGCAAATCGTGAATGTCCGAATTGCAAGTATGTTATTGATAATAGTGATGTAAGCCTCCTTGATGCCCATTTATTAGTTTATGAACTTTTTACGTTCTACATATTGTCTCTTAATTGAAGTTATTTAAATTGATGTTTAGACGCCAATTGTCTCTACCAATTGTTGGTTACTTTGAGTTCAGCTCATTATAGAAGAACATTTACTTTTTCTGCTAATTATTTAATCAACGTTCTTCATTGTATCCTCGGATTATATGTGTATTTCTCATGTTTTATCCTATGAAAATTTAAGGAAATAAAAGCATAAACTTGAAAAACATCTTGCAAACACCTGCATGTTCATACCTTGTGTAATAGCCCCGATTCCATACTTCTTCAAATAACCACACGCACCTCATGTGCATTGTTTCATTTTCTATTTAATTTTTTGCATGTTTTCAGGAGTCGTAAGTTTCAAGTTTATGATAGGGTCTTGGTTCCATGCCAACAAAACATATCATGTGTAATGTTTAAGTTTGATCGCAACTACTTCATCTATCTAAAAGATACCATGAATGCAGCGTTCAATCAGTGGAAGCAACTGAAACATGTTAACATACGTTGGCCAAAAATGATCATGCCTATTTGTGTCTCCACAGGTTTCTTTGGATTGGCCTGGTCTTCCTGCCGGTGTAAAGTTTGACCCCACTGACGTAGAACTTCTAGAGCATCTTGCAGGAAAAGCTGGAGTGGGGAAGTCCAAGGCCCATATTTTCATAGATGAATTCATACCAACACTTGATGGGGAGCATGGAATTTGCTATACACATCCTGAGAATCTTCCTGGTAAGAAGCTCGCCAAGTTCAAGTCTTTTTTGATGCTTAGCATTTGAACGTCTGTCATCATACCTTTTTCTCTTCACATAGGTGTCAAAAAAGATGGAAGTGGTGCTCATTTCTTTTACAGAACATCAAATGCATATGCAACTGGATGTAAGAAGCGCAGGAAGATACGGAGTGAATACAGTGAGTCTGAAGAACGTGTTAGGTGGCACAAAACTGGTAAAACTAAACCTGTGGTAGAGAATGGTTTTCAGAAGGGCTGGAAGAAGATAATGGTTCTATACAAAAGTTTTGGGAAGGGCTGCAAACCAGATAAGGCTAATTGGGTGATGCATCAGTACCATCTTGGGACAGATGAAGAAGAAAAAGATGGCGAGTTCGTTGTGTCAAAGGTTTTCTACCAGAAGCATACAAAGCAAGTTGATAGGGCTGATACTGAAACATTACTGAATGAATTAGTTAGTTCAAATATAAAGTGCGGTCCAAGAACACCAAAAACAGTTGCACCAGAGCCGCCTCGGTCCAAAATGAATTCTTTAAGTGATGTTGATCAACATGATCCTCTACCTTTGCTAGTTCATGTATTTTCCAGCATTTTGGTCTTTTTACTTGTAGATCAGATAGTTTACAATTCATCATTCACTCTGAATTGAACTATTGCATTGTTCCACTTTTCGACCTGTCTTGTAGATTGTTGAATAAATAATTTTCTGTAGGCTTGAAACATGCATAAGAAAAGAGACATGCAGTTTAGTTGCATACTTGCAATATTGTTACCAATGTAAACCCCAATGCTGCACTTTTCACTTGGTGCCATCTTTTTGAAACAGACAATGAAGCTTTGTTTAATTGATAACTTCTATTGTTAAAAAAAAAATGAGTTTATCAGATGGATCCAAATCTTTTCTTGGATGATGCCTGATTGTGAGATTAAAGTAGACTCAAGATTTATAATATTGTCGAGAAGTTGGGGATTCTATTCACCATCTCAAGGTTTAGAATACTGTAGATGTCCCTACATCCTCCTTTTGATCCCTTTTTATTGGGGGTTGGGCACTGTAAGAAAAGCTATGTAGGAAGAATAAATGAATAAATACATGATTTGAATGTTATAGACACATGGATAAAGTAATTAAGGCCCCAGAGAGTACATGCAGATGCTAATAGGTCTTTTCTAGTCTAAATATCAAGAGTCTAAAATTTTATAAATTTTTCTGTCATTTTTACCTGTGCTGGTCATCAGTATAAAAATTTTCTTATCACGACACTTATGAAATTCCATTCCACTTATCATTTTACCTGTTAACTATCATTTTTTCTTGTACATATGCAATTGTATAAATATACCTATAAGCAATTGATTTATGTACATGCTCATCAATTTATTAAAAGCAGTAACATCAGTAAAATCAATAGTGTCTGCTAAAGTTATTTTTCTATAACATATACAGGTATTCAATAATATGCAGATAAATTAGTCTCATTCAATCATCACAAACATTAACAATCCAATTCAATTTAATAATCATTCACATTCTCAGCATAGGGAAGCAAGCAAAATAAAGTCACAAAACAAATATAGATCTACTAAACATCAAACATATAAAAGTATTTATCCCAAAAGTTATCACCTTCTTTCCATTGTATAAAGTCACACTTAGCTAATTGCCATGATGCTTGTTACCCCTCCTTGAAAATAACAATATGGGAGTAAGCTACAAACTTAGTTAAACAGTCATGGCTAATGTAAAATTTTTCTAGACGGAAAGAAAACAACGTGCATGCTCAATTATGATCAGTATGAGTGCAACCATACACAAAAAAAACTACAAACTTAGTTAAACAATCATGGCTAATGTAAAATTTTTCTAGACGGAAAAAAAACAACGTGCATGCTCAATTATGATCAGTATGAGTGCAACCATACACAAAAAAAACTTACTTTAATCACATGGAATATATGTAAACAAGAGTATAAAAGCAATAAGTAGTAAATATCTGAAACAAATTTATATTTAATTCATTCCTTATACAATCATATGAGTGTATTTAGTTATTCAATATTGAATGTCATCTTAGAAATGTCACTTATACTTGTATAGACCTTGATTTGATTTATTTCATTGGGCTAGCTACACAACTACTGATAAGGATTGATCATCTTCTAACATAATAAATAATATCAACCCTCTAATACCAACAAATTCGTTCCAGTCTAAATATCAAGAATCGAGAATTTCTCTGTCTTCTTTTTCCGTGTAGGTCATTAGTATAAAAGTGTACCTATCACAAAACTTGTGATATTCTCTTGATCATTTTACCTGTTAAAGATCAATTTTCATTTGTAATAACTAATTTTGAGAAATTAAGTAAAATTTTGGGACTTGTAAAATATACCCAAATTTCATATCTCAAAAATTTAATCGAATCAATTTTATAAAATTTTGCATGTCAAATCAATCAATTTGATATATAACACTATGCATTAATTGTAACTATATGGGGAAGATATGAAATTTGAAATAACTACATAATTAACCTTAATTAAACCCTTAGTTAAATGGCCCTAATCTCACACTGTTTCTAGCTGACTTCTTCTGCACTTATGCGCACATGCAACTACTGTATTCAAACAAATGGAAGGGATTATTTTGGATCACATTTATATGCCGCACTTCTCTTCATTTCTCCCTCTCACTTTCGTTTTTTGCTCTGCTGAAGAGTCCTGTGATTTGGCTATTGTAGCAGATGGGGCGAATGGCTGAGCAGAGTCATAGCTCACGACTAAAGGTTCCATGGATAAATCATTAAGTAGGAAACTCATTTTAGCGATATTCGAGACATTTCTTTCCTTCTGTTTCCATTTTGACATTTGCTGCGAATTAAATCCTTCCTCGTGATTCGTTGCTATTGTAGCTAGGTGTGAGTAGTCACGGGGCTGATGAACCGAGAGCTACACTCTCAGTTAGGTTGAATTCATGAGTAACATAGAAGGGGTAAGGGTAAGGAAGGCACAAAAAAAAAACAGATTTATGCAAGAAAACTCGTTTGAGGTTGGTTTTGACAAATAAAATTTGTTTAGAGTTAAGACATATTCTGAGAATTTCATGAATTTATTAGAGAATAAGGAATTTCAGATGGTTTATACTAGGAGACAAGATCAAGGTGAGCTTGGGAAAATTCGTTGTAGAGATGTTATGTCAATTCAGGCGAAATAATCCTTTGTTAACTTATGTGACTATGTGCTTGACACATTCATCTAGAATTTTCTGTATATTGGGATGAATAAATGCAGACTTGATTTGTAACTTATGATATCTATGATTTTACTATGTTCTGAATTTGATTAACATGCTTATGAAATCATTATTTACCGACATTCATTTATTATGATTAATGCATATGATATATTGAATGCATATGATGAATGCTTGGAATTATATATTAAGTAATGTTATAAGTAGGTTATTACATAAATACTTATTAGTACAAATGATAGTGAACGATGAGATTCCCGATTTTTAGTATTTAGATGGAAACGAAACTCCGAGAATCATTGAGATCCAACATGGACAGAAAGTAAGGAACCGTTCATGCCAGGTGGGCTAGCGATATCAACTATGTTGGAGTGGGCCCAACCTTTATCAAACCTATTGTATCCTTCAAGCTGGATGTCGAACCATGACATGGAAATAGTTGAGACCTATACAACTAGCGATATTCTTATGATTAGACAGATAACTCTTATGAATATATTTATGATTGTACATAAATCGATGAATTATATGTTTTATATAATCGTCATAATTTCGTGCATTACATTTATTTTCTTTTACATGTTTCATGTGATTATAGCATGTCATGACATGTGTAATGAAGATACACGAGAATTATATATGAGCATGTATGTTGTCTCTTTCATCTATAAAATCTTATTTTAGTCGTAATTATTTTGTTGAGCTTATTGTGGTTCATTCTAAGTTATTGATTTTCATGAAACGATACGGAGCATCTGGGGGAGTAGCATGTGCGACTTGTACAACTTTTGCATTATAGTTTTGGGAGCTTGTACAAACTTTTGGGTACGTACTTTTATTATATTGGATTTAAGAACTCTAGATATATATATGTTTTGATGATGAGATTTTGATGCTTTTAATTATATATAAATATGAATGATTTATGAAATAAAATATTGGTGAGAATTTAGTCTGACTGAATTGACCGTCTCTGTCGCACTGCATTTGACCTTTAAAGGGGGCAATTTTGGTGTGATAGAAAGTGGTGTCAGAGTGAGGTTATTGGATGAAAAGAATGATGGATGCGTGTTAAATTTAGAAAAATTAAGAATGAATCAAATATGAATTGATTTATAAAGAGTTATAGGTTGATTGATCTGATGCATGACAAAAAGTGGTATCAGGGTGGTTATTGGATGAAAAAAATGATGGAAGCATGTTGGGTTTAGAAAATATAATAATGTGATCAAGTATAAATTGATTTATACAGAGTTATAGGTTGATGAAATTCTGGTGGACAACCCATATAACTTCAGATATCATGCATGCAAGACATAATTACTATATTATAAATTACATTTTAATAATAAATTGTGCCAATACAGATGAATATGCTTGAAAGAGAATTAAAAAGTACTGAGGGTCAATCCCCTAGGTCAATTCCAAAGCAAGAAGTCTGTGCTGAAAATGTCTTGAACATAAATTATATGTAGAATAGAGCAAATGAGAAAACTAGAGCCACTAAGTTAAAGGACATTGTACAGTTTCTATCACAAGTGGGATTGGGACTCATATTTGAACTTGGGACAGAAGTTGATCGACAATTTAAGATCTTTCAGTCATTTAAGCCACCTGCATTAAAGGGTGTTAGTGATTTTGCAGTTGTTGAAGATTGACTATTAAAGATTGAAAAGATTTTGGATTGTACGATTTGTTCAGAAACCAGGAGAGTGATGCTAGCCACTTTCATGTTAGAAGACAACACAAGGAGCTGGTGATAGGCATAGAGAGATTTCAGTTGACATCTTTTCCATATATTTGGTCGGATGATTTTGTGAAAATCTTTAAGGATTGGTTTATTCCGCCTTCAACCAAATTATAATTGCAAGCTATATTCTTCAATCTAACTCAGTGGTCTAAGACAATTATGCAAAGAGGCAAAATTTTCTTTGCTTTTTAGACTGCACCTCATTATGTCAGTATTAAGGAAGAAAAAATGCCACAAATTTTTGTGCAGCCTTAGTGATCAGTTGAGGTTGACTTTGGCATCTTTCAAAATTAATAATTTCTCAGTGCTAGTTGAAAGAGCTTGTAATGCTCGATTATTTCACATAGCTCATGTGCTACAAGTGTGGCATAAGGGACGTGAGATTTCATCGTTATAAAGAGGAATGAAAACTCTTTATCAAAATGAAAGGACTTTGATATTCTGAGAAGAGAATTGAGAATTGTGCAATAGAGATGCGAGAAGGAGGTGACATTGTTGAACAAAGTCGAAGGTAACGACGTCGAAGAACAACTTGCGCATACGATTTGTGCGGCACAAAAGATTTACCATAAGGTGATTGGAGGATTTTCAAGTAGAAGCGAAGACTAAAAGCTCGGGATGTGATTCATTTGAGGAAGGTGAAGAAACGCAGGTGTCATCAAGAGAGCAAACAGAGAATTCGATTAGGCCGGACAATGTTAAAGTTAGCGATTGCTTGTGTGATCAAATCTTGTGAGGAAATGAAGACAAAGGAGACTTAGACGAAGAGTTTTGTTGAACAACGACATGCCTAACCTATAATAATTAATTAGCAAAATTAGTAATGTGATAAAATTTTAGTAATATGTACATTTTTATATAATAAGTGGAGGCAACAAAAGCTAAAAATAAAGAAAATCATCTAAGGTCGATGTGAGTCCTTACGTTCTTATATTATAGTAATATTTGGTCTTTTCTAAACCGAATTTATTTACTGTTACTGTCATTAGTTATATCGAAATTATTGCAAACTCAAAATTTATGATTCCATTTAATTTTTGCTCATATTGTTGAAATGATGTGGACTCAACATTATTTAAATTATTATAAATATTGAATGCTATACATGTATGTTGAATGTTATGCAATTGATAATACAATAATATTTATTAGATAGTGATTTTCATAGTATGCTTGCATGTGTATATTTTGGCTATTATAAAATTCACTTATTTATGGTACTAATGTGAGAACACTAAGGTACCCATGCGTATAAATTTAAATGGTTATTGATATTGACGTGTTTTAATTGATATAATTTTTAAATGGTACTTCTGTGACGGTTTTGCATATATAAAATGATATTAAATTTGTTACTGATATGGTAAAATACATTGAATATTATCAACTTTCGTGAAAAATTATATAAAAAATAAATTATTTATATTGATTTATAGTATTTTTAACTAGCATGTATATTATTATCTTTTTGTTACGCTACTCTAGATTAGAAATATGAGTATTCATTAGTTTTGCTTAGCTTACTGGTGTTTTAAACTATTATTTCAGGTTTAAATTATTTGGTTAAAAGATGAACAATAGAAGAGAAAAAATTTATAGAAGGCGAGGATAATCAATAATGAGATAAATTTAATTGTACTACTTTAATTTACTATGTTTAATGACTTTTCATTTGTTAAAAGTTCGTTATAGAAAATGAATATAAAAAATATTAATTTTCGCTATCTGACCGTTTGTAATTTCCTTGGTTAATTTCAAGTCTCAAACCAAGCTGTATTGTGACAGTGCCAAATGAATTGAAAACTAGTTGAACTTTTCTAGTTAGCGGCGGCAATCATAGGAAAGCAAAAGAAAGATTCTGCCAAAGAACCTTGGAGCAAGAAAATTAAATCAAATGGTAAGCAAAGATAACCACAGTCAAGAACGCCACTTTGAAAAATATGGAAAAAATGCATTTTGGTAGTGCCTGATGGGTTTAGGAAAGTGCTATATGTGTGAGTAATCAAGGCATCTTCGGTTGAATTGTTCGCTAAAAAAGAAAAGAGAAAACAAACAACTGACATTTTAAGTATAAGGACAACCCAATAAATTTTGGAAGGCAGCTGGTCCAAAATTCTATTTTTGAGAAAGCCTTTAACTCAGGTCAAGGGTGAGACTTTGGAGCGCAGAATCGAGCAACTTGTAAAAGCCAGAATTTTTGTAATTACCTTTGAAAAAGCTAAAGAATCTGCAAATGTGGTTAATTGTATGCTTATGATTCAAGATCAGCCTTACACTGTTCTATTCAATTCAGGGGCATCACATTCTTTTATTTATTTATTTTTTTTTAAGTTTGTTTCTAGTTTGTTTGTTGATGTTTTGCAATTCACTCCTACTTTGTCTTATTATACATTGAAGAATTAATTTTTATGCAAATAAAAATCGTGTCATGCATGTTAAAATTCATATAAGAAGTTGCAAGCAGATTTGATTTTCATATCAGTTCAGACTTTTGATGTCTTATTGGAATGGATTGGTTGGTAAAATATTTTGCTACATTTGAACTGGAAAAAACAGGTAAAATTCAATTTGACTAGAGAGAAGTAATTTTATTTACCCGTGATAGGAACACACAACCTTTATTGATTAGTACACAGTGAAAGTTGAAAGGTACTTGTAAAGTGATGAATCAGTGTTTTCTTGCCAAATTAAAAGCGCCGAATAAAGATGTGCAAGGTTTGAAAACCATCAGTTACAAAATTTCTTGATGTATTTCTTGAAGAATTGTCAAGGTTATTACCAAAATGGTGAGTTGAGTTTGACATTGATGTGTAATCAGGGATGTATGCAATTTTCAAGTCTCCTTACTAGATGACTCCGAAGGAATTACAAGACTTGAAATGTCAGTTGCAGGAATTGATAGATTAGAGTTTTATTAGACCAAGCATTTAAGCTTGGAGTGCTCTAGTATTGTTTGTTAGGAAGAAAGATTGATCTATGCAGTTATGCATTGATTATAGAGCTAAATAAGGTGGCACTCAATAGCAAATATTCTTTGCCTATGATTGTTGAACTATTTAATCAGTTAGATAGTGCTACTATGTTTTTCTTTATTGATCTGAGATTGGGATATCACAGGTCAGAGTCAATATAGCAGATAAAACCATGATAGTCTTTGGAACCAAGGCATTGCATTCTTGGGACACGTCTTTATTGATTAGTACACAGTAAAAGTTGAAATGACCTAGAATTTTAAAGGAATATAGAATGTGAACACTGTTTTCAAGAATTAAAAAAATATTTGACCGCTGCTCAAGTATTAACTATCTCATCATATACTGAAGGGTTCCAAATTTATTGTGACACATCAGTTTGAGGCTTGGGCTATGTTTTAATGCAAAATAAAATATTAATAACCTATGCATTCAGATAGTTGAAGTCACATGAGAGAAATTAGGCGATGCATGATTTGGAGCAAGCTATTATAGTGTTTGCCCTCAAGATACAGAGACATTACTTATATAGTGTGAAGTTGAAGTCTTGAGTCTGAAATATATTTTCACACAAAAAGACGTGAATTTAAGGTAGAGGAGATGACTTGAGCTTATCAAAGACTTCAATCTGGATATATAGTATTGTCTTGATCAAGCAAATGTAGTCGTCGATGCTTTGAGTCGCAAATCCACATGTATTGCAAGTTGGATTTTTACTCAAGAGCTGGAATTGATTAAACAAATCGATACCTTGTAATTGGAGGTTAGAAGACCTGGTGATATGGGATATTTATATCAGTTAATCGTGCAACCAACACCGACGATAGAATCAAGGCAGCTCAGAGAGTTAACAGTGAATGTTCAAGTTTCTTGAAACAACTTCAATTTGGAAAGATGTCGGATATGAATGTTGATGAAAAATGGTAAGCAAAATGTAGTTATGAGTATATGTTTATCCTGATTTTAGACAGGAAATCCTACGTTTGGCTCATCATTTAAGACACAATTCATCCAGACAGTAATAAAATGTACAAAAATTTAAAATTAGTATTACGGTGGTCAGGTATTAAGAAGAATATCGCTGAATATGTATCTAAATGTCTAATTTTTCAAATTGTAAAGGATTAACATCAGAGACTTAGCTTGTTGATACAATCATTGCCTATATCTGAATAAAAATGAGAATAATTTGCCATGAATTTTGGTATGGGATTTTTTCGATCCAGACAGGGTCTTGATAGTGTTTGGTCATTATTGATAGACTAACAAAATCAGTATTTGGGTTATCATTAACAAACTAATAAAGTCAGGTCAGTGGAGATGTTAGCCAAATTATATGTAAAAAAATTATTAGATTACGCGGTGTTCCAACAATTATAGTTTCTGACAGAGATGGAAGGTTCACGTCCATATTGTGGAAAATATTCAGCAAGGCTTGAGTTTGCATTTTAGCCCACCATTTCATACCCAGACAGACGAACAATCAGAAAGGTTAATTCATATATTGGAATTTTTGTTGAGGTTGTCCTTGATTTTAGAGGCTATTGGGAAGATGTCGTTTCAATTATGGAGTTCGCCTGCTATAATATCTATCAATCCAGCATCAAAATGACTTCTTATGAAATATTGTATGACATAAAATTCAAAACCCCATTAAGTTGGTTGATGTCGGAGAATGTCAAATGTTATTTCCTGAATTAGTTGATGAGACGATAGAAAAAATTATATTAATCAGAGACAGATTGAAACTGCCTAGGATCGACTGCAGAAATACTATAACCTAAATCACAAAGTAGTGGAATTTGAAAAGTCAGACTATTGAAAGATGCTATTAGATTTGGTCAGGGAAGTAGTTGAGTAACAAGTACATTAGTTATTTTAAAATTATTTAAATGATCGCTCCAGTTGCTTACATACTAGCTTACCTATTGATTTATTAATTTTTATGATGTGTCTCATATCTTAATGCTGAGAGACTGAGTTTCAAATTCAAACCGAAGGATTTCACATGACTATATTAAAAAAAAATGTCTTGTATTGAAGATCCTGAAAGCATTTCAGAAACAGATTTTATGAAGTCTAGGAATAGACAAATTCTTTTTGTCAAGATAAAGTGGAAGCACATGTTTGAGAAAAAAGTTATATGGGGAAAGAAGAAAAAAAGATCCCTTTTTGCTCAAGTAAATTCAAAAATTTTGAAGCCAATTTTTATAATTAGGGGCGAGTTGTAGCATCTAATTTTGAGAAATCAGGTAAAAATTTTGGCACATGTAAAATATACGCCAAACTTTTAAAATTTAATCAAATTAATGTCATAATATTTTACACAACAGATCGATCAATTTGATATATAATACCATGCATGAATTGTAAGTAAATGGGAAAATATGATATCATGGTCTAACTACTTTATTAAGCCCTTAATTAATTCCTTAGTCCCACCATTGTTCCTAGTCAACTCCCTCTCTCACACTCATGCATGCATGGAATGGTTGGCCTTGATCAAATTGAGACTATTAATTGGGATCATATTTGTATGCCACACTTCCCTTCATTTCTCCCCTCCCACTTCCGTTTTAGCTTTGCTGAAGGGTCCTGTGACCCAACTACTATAGTAGACGGGCCGAATGACTGAGCAGAGTGCCACAACTCATGGCCAAGGATTCCAAGGAGAAATCAGTACGAAACTCATTTTAACGTTATTTGAGGCATTCATTTCTTTATGTTTTCATTTTGACATTTGCAGGGAAATTAAAGCCTTCCTCGTCATTTGCTGCTTTTGTGGTTAGTCGTGAATAGTCACAGGGCTAGTAAATCGAGAGCTACACTCTCAGCTAGGCCTAATTCATAGGTAACAGAGAAGGGATTAGGGGAAGGAAGGAAATATGGATTAGGAAGGTATCAGTAAAATAAGACTTATGCAGGGAAACCCGTTTGAGATAAATTTCGGCAAATGAAATAGGTTCAGAGTTAAAACCTATGCTAAGAATTTCTTGAATTTTCGAGAAAATTACGAATTCCAGGTGATTCGACAAACTTGAGGAAACTCGTCGTATGGTTACTCTATCAATTTAGGTGAACTCATCCCGTGCTTATTTAAGAAAAGCAACTGTGTAGGTTTCCATGTGGTTATGTGTTTGACACAATTGCATCAATAATTTTCTGCATATTGAAGATGAATGCCTGCATAGGTTGTATGAATGCAAACGTGATTTGTAACTTACGATACCTATGATTTTACTATATTATGAAATCATTGCTTGCAGACATTTTTTTTACTATGGTTCATGCATATAATATATGAAATGCCTATGATAAATGTTTGTTATAGAAATTATGATTTAAGAAATGTCATAAGTAATGTTATAGGTAGACTATTATATTAATACATGTAAATACAGATGATAATGAACGATGAGATTCTCGACTTCTGGCATTCAGACGTAGACGGAACTCCAAGGATCATTGGGATCAGATAGGGGCGAAATGTTAGAAACTGTTGGTACCAGAGAGACTATTGATAATTGTTATGTTGGGAGGAGCTTAACTTTTAATTAATAGTTAATGTAGCCTTCAGGCTGGGTGATGACTCATGACATGAAAATAATTGTTGCCTATATAACTGCAAGTGATATTTCTATGATTAGATTGATGACTATTATGAACATGCTTATGATTACGCATGAATAGATTAATTATATATTTTATACAACACTCATGATCCTCTGAATCACATTCCTTTCCTTTTACATGTTTTATATGATTATATTATGTTGGGCATGTGTTGAGGACATGCACATGACTTACAAATGTTCTTTTCCGTTGAAAGAAATTTATTTGACTTGAGTATTTTGCTATGTTTTTGTAATCAACTCTACGTTGTTGACTTCCAAGAAAGAGTACGGAGCATCAAGACAGACAACGATGTGTGACTTGTACAACTTTTGCATTACAATTTTGGGAGCTTGTATATACTTTTGGGTACGTGGTTTTATTATGTTAGATTTAACAGCTGTGTGTGTCTGTGTTTATGTATATATGATTTTCATGCTTCCAAGTATATATATGAATGTGAATGATTTATAAAATGAAATGTATCAAGTACGTTTGTGGCGATTTAGTCATACTAGTTCATCACTCACTGGGTCTTGATTTTGCAAGTTAGGACAAATGTTGTTGAGAATTTATTTTGACCGAATAGTCAGCCTCAATCGCATTGTTGTTGACCCTTTAGCGGGGGAGGGATAATTTGGATGTCACATCATATGCATGTATTATCATCAAAATATACTTTTTAGTGGTTAATATACACACCAATTCAATAAAAAATGGCGACATCAGTAAATATAGTAGTGTCTGCTCAAATTTATTTTTCTATAATATATGTGGGCATTCAACAGCATGCTTAAATTTCTAAATAAAATTTCATATCAATATATCACATAATAAACCTTTAGAAAATATTATTCTTAATTTAACATATCCTTATCTCACCTAAATTGATTTGAGCATTTTTGCGATGGGTTTCCTTGGGCTTGCTGTTTACTGTGGAATTCATAATTCTTTTATAATGGTAAGTTCTAATTTTAAACTCTTATTAAGCTGAACTAACGAGATTAACTATTGCCTTCTTAGGTTTTGGGGAGTGGCTTCCGACCTAGGATGAAAGCATCTTGGTCTGATTAAATCCGTTTGAGCTTAACAATTGATGTTTAATTGGGTGAGTGATATTTAGTTAGGGAATGCCATTGCTCTGGTCTGTCTTTTAGCATTGGGCGAGTGCCCTCTTGAACTAGATGGGTTGTTTAGTCTTGGCGAGCTCTTTGTTACCATTTCAAACATTATATTTTAAATGTGAATTTTGTATCTTGATTCTCTTCCATCTCTCAAAAGTCGCTTGCCAAAAGCTCAATAGAATTATCTGCGACATTTATTATCAGTTTTTATTATGTAGGAAGAAAACAATAGTTTTTACCATTGCTTCTTTATTCTGGTATTAGAATTAGCACCATTTATTTTTTTTAACAGTGATGCCGATATGACCTCATTGCACGCCGGGAATCTGATCCACTTATAACTATCTTGGATGAATTGGTTTCACACCTGCTTTCCTCTCTTCCTTTGTTTTGGTTGTCAACTTGGTTTAGCTTGTTAACTATGGCTAAATTGTCTCCTCATTTCAATATGGAAGTAAGTGTGATGCCACCCCCGAAGGTTGTGAAGATCTCCCATTGTGCAATGCAACAAAATGTCAGTCTCCAGCATTTTAAACTCATGATGTCTAATGATGATCGACTCACCCTGCTAAAAAAAACCAATAAACTAGTTCAGAGTGGGATTGTGGGGTAGTGGTGGATCTCAAAGAGGACCAAGATCATCGACCGCTCATTTGTGTTCTTCCCAAATTTCCCTTCATTGAATACCTCTGTGGTGTCAAGCTGGTTCCCCGGTGGTCCTAACTTAAGATCCTTGTTTCTTAGAACAGATAATAAAAAATGTTTAAGCATTTAGGCGGATGTCTGTTTGATTTTTTTTTTAAATTTTTTTTCCTTTGCTTTCAGATGAGATTGATTAAATTCATTGATTTTCAAGCAAGAAGAAGCTATCTGAACGAGTCATGACGAAAGGTTGGTCTATTAAATTTTTTTTCTTATTGACAAGGGTTATCTTAGTAGGTCCCGTGGTGGCTATCACAAGTGGACTTATGGTTCATTTGACTTTAAATGTGCTCTTCGGTTATCAGCCAGAGAGGCTGAGGCCAAAGTTCTTATATGTCTGGTCTCCAACTTTAGTCCCTACTTAAAGGGGGTTTGCCTTGAGGACTCATGGGAGTTTACTCTTTCTAGCAATTTATTAACACAGTTGGGGTTTGTGGGCTGAAGTTGTAGAGTTAAGATAGTCATTGGCTTCTTTAAGGGGATCTATGTTAGTTCAAGAGGAATAATTTGTGAGGTTGGTGCCAATATTGAGTTGGGGAGGTAAAGACTTCCCTCTTACGGAAGAAAAGCTGGGTCCATTTTCTAATAAGTTCTCTACTGCCACTGGCCAAGTGGTCCAAGAACTGAAGGGTGAGTCCCTGATCTTTTGTAGAATTATGGCATCTTCAAGATTTATGTAATTCTTCGCTGAAAGCGAGTTCATGCCCTGATGGTTGGTTTGGATCACATCCATCTTTACTGATGCATTGTTGAATCTTATTCTCAAGTTTTTTCTTGGTGGCGAGTAGGGATGAACTGGCTTTTATTTGTAATATGCTAAAAATTGTATTTTAGTTACCGCACTTTATATTCCCTTTTTTCAATGATTGTTTTGTTTCTTATTAGCTAGTCTTTGTTTTGTTCATAGTTAGGTGCACTCCCCATTGAATTTTAGCGTTTGTACTTTTGCATTATTTATGGTGGCCACCATTGATGCTTTTGGAATAGGAGCTGGTCACGATGTCTATTATGATGAGAAGATTTGATGAAGATTGATCATTTATAGTAGATGTGATATTTGGCTTGAAAATTGTAACTTGATATAATTTTTTTCTTTTGAAGATCTTTTACATTATGTGTTTTCTTCTAGCACTCTCTCTTTCTCTTTCTTCACGTGCTACTCAAGTACTCTCTGGTCATGGCTTTTTTGATGACATATGCTAGAGCATTCGAAGAGGGTGAGAATGCTAAGGTTCATTGGCCATGTCAACACTTGTGAACGTGGTACATTGGCCTTTGATAATAAGAACTTTAAGGTGCAAACCCCAAAAGCTAGCAAGTTCTCCAACTCGTTCAATAAGTACAAACTATACGTTTTGTTTTTTTGTTATTAATCAATTATAACTCGGCTTGTGACTTACGCTGTTCCAAGAGCTCATTGACGTCCTGAACTTGTATGGATTTTTTTCTACTTATGTTATGCCCAACTCATTTACAAGTATGTCCATTCTAATTACTCGTACGAGGAAAGAGAAGATACTTTGGAGCATCATCATCTTCCGGCATTTTTTTTATAATAATGAATTTCAAGGATAGGAGTGTTCGGTTTTCTTTAATTTACATTTGGATGATTGAGTGGAAAGATAAGATCAATGTTTAAAAAAACAAGTATACATTTATTTGATCGATAATCAGCTGGTTGCATTTAGTTAGCCTACTCCATGTTGTAAGGACAAGATGGACATCCCCACATTGAGATTTGAAGAGTAAACAACTTTCTCCTTTTTTAAAGGTTTGGCATTACACATCAAGCTATTCATTTTCATTAGTGCTTTTGAGAAGTTCTTATGAATGCCTTAGTTGCAGGTGAGGTCAACATATATGATCTTGATGTTGAAGAGATATTGAGATTTTTGAGGTTGTCGGTGCTAGAGGTTAAGAACGGGAAGTCCACAAGGTGGGTGGCATTGCCTATGATGTTCAAGAAGTTCCCCCATCAAGTGACTCGTCACTCCCTTTTGTTGTGCCTACTATTCCCGTTAGTTGGTGGCATCGAGTGCTGCCCCCATCATGGGCCCACTCACTCCCTTCACCTTGTGGGTAGTGAAGATGTTGCTGATATGACTTCCTTTTTTTCCTTGTGTGTTCATTATGGTGAGTTTCCTTATTTCACAAAGTGGGGAGTTCATCATCATTCGTACTTCCTAACACTTCATATATGCTTGCGATTCACTCAAATCTTCTTACGGGGTTGTTATAAATGATGCACTCATGTAAGAGTGTCAAGAAGTGGGAGAAACTACAAGAAGTTATTAGTAAAGAAAGACCCTTTCTCACTTATATAGAAAATCATAAAGACATGGTGAGTGAAGTAATTTTTCCCTTGTGTGGTTGAGTATGTGGCAGCCTTCTCCAGTGATTAGATCTCATGTGGGGCTTACAAATTGGTCTATACCTTTTATTCATCCTACTATTAGGAAGGTATTAATGCTCTCCTCTTCAAGTATCTCCTTTATGCTGGAACGAGCCTTATGCAAATGATTTGGTAGGAAATTTTACACAAGCTTGCTATTACAATAAGATATGCCATCAAGTCATGAGGAGTTAAGGATGGTGAAGTAGTTGCTTGTCAGGGAATATGACTTCTGCCAATGGTTTGAGGAGGCGAGAGCCTTGTTGACTATTGTGACAGCCAAGTTAACTTTTGATGGGGCATCTCTCTGAGATATGCTCAGCAAGGAAGGTGCACTTGCCGAATAACTAGAAGAATATAGGTTTAATGAGATTTTGAGTTAGCGAGACATTGATTTGAAGTGAAGAGGATTATTGAAGTGATTGAGACGTTCATGGAGACGTCAACCCAGGAGGAGATCTTGGTCGAGAAGGACAATGTGGGTATTAACTATTATTTAGAGGAGTAGGTCGCCTTCAAGGAGCTCTTAGAAAAGTACTAGAAAAAAGCCCATTTTTACCAATGAATGACCAATTATTCTTATGCGGGAGAGCCCAATGGAGCGGGTACAACTAATGTTTGAGGAATTTTTTTCTGTTATTTAAAAAAATGACAAATATTGTGAGTTGAATCTATATAAATGATAGAATTTTTTTTGCATACTTCCTTGTTTTACATATTTTATGATTTGCACTTAAGTATTATTAAGTCAAGTAATCCTTTAGGCAATCGGGCAAATGACTCTTTTATGCAGGCTTTTAAATTTATTCATATGCAGGTTTTCTTAATGATGATTGAGTAATTAACTCTCCTTCAAGTAAAATAGATGCGCTTTACTAGGAGAGTGTTATGAATGATGTGCAAATGGATAGTTCATCTCATGTCTTGGTTATTTTCTAGTTGTAGCCTTGAATATTTTTGACAGATTTTCGAGTTGGTAGAGGTTTTCATCTACACTTGTTGATAAATGGACTTGCACACTATTCAACGCATATCTTTGTCACAAAAGGCAGAGTCAGATTCGATGGGTAGGCTTTTTAATAGTTCACGAGAATTGAGGTTTGATGCTTGAGATTTGGTAAGTGGATGTAAGTGACTTTTTAACTATCCTAAAACTAGGCTTGTGTCCTATATATAAATTCCCCCGAAATCTTGACTTATATTGAAGTTCCTTTTGAGATAATGCACCTTTTTTATGAACTTGACATTGAGGAACTTTGGAATTCTTGCCTAATGGTCTTTGCCATGGTGGTAGTTGCATTCTCGACCTTTTGTTTTATGGGGGTGGCTTCTTTTTTCATGTTCAGGAAATGACTGACTATGTTGATATTTATTTTTTGGTATCTTAGTTATTTAAATGAGCACTGCAATATTTTCTTTGAAAGCGTGGACAAGTCTTTTATGCTTGGGGTGAAAACGATGCTGATTTCAGTAGTGCATATAGGGAGTCATTTCATAGTTTTGACCACTTATATGGCCTCAAAGGTTTCCAACTTTGCACTCCTATCTACCTCCAATTATAGGATCCTGTGGGAAATCAAAGGAATAATTTGTATTTCACCTATTCTCTTGAATTGATCATACAAGGTATTATATAGGAGATTAAAAAGAGAAAAATTAGGAAACTATTTAACTATTTCCCTTAATTTAAGGGATTACAAATTTATTCTAATTTCCTTAATTTAAGGGATTTACCAATTAATTTAATCTCCTTAATTAAGGAAATTAGAATTAATTCTCACAACTTTATTTCCATCTCAGTCACATCTTGACACTCCCCCTCAAGCTGAGGAATAGATGTCTTCCATTCCCAGCTTGGATACAAGTTCATGGAAACTTGAACTGTTCAGCCCCTTAGTTAGAACATCGGCTAATTGTCTTTTTGATGGAACATAGGACATACACACTAACCCTTCCTCCAGTTTTTTTTTCATGAAATGTCTATCAATTTTAATATGTTTTGTCCTATCATGTTGTATAGAATTATGGGCTATATTAATGGCAGACTTGTTGTCACAGTAGAGCTTCATAGGACCCTCCCATGAGATTCTTAAATCATCCAAGATGATTCTCAGCTACAGTAATTCACATAATCCTTGAGCAATAGCCCTGAACTCTGATTCTGCAGATGACCTTGCCACTACATTCTGCTTCTTGCTCCTCCATGTCACTAGGTTACCTCCAAGAAAAGTACAATCCACTATGGAGCCAGCATAGTCAGCGTCGGTGTAGGCTTCCAGAGTAAGAGTGTCATTCCTTTT
>JXCR01117349.1:58862-143613 GCA_002079205.1 Phalaenopsis hybrid cultivar
AACCCCCCCCCCCCCCCCCCCCCCCCCCCCACATTCCTCTGTTCTCTCATAGGCACCTTGGGCTCCTTCCAAGATCAGTTAGGATAAATTCTTTCAACTTCATCGTTTTGATCAACTCCACCAGGTTCCTAAGTATTGAGAATCTTTGGTGTCATGCCAATGGTCTCTATGGAAGGTACATACTCAATGGTGTCCCTCAAGTGTTCTACTCTCATTGGCTTCAGTTGTTTGATGACATTCTTATTTTGGATAAGCTTCTTTGAGTTTCACTATAGANGCTTTCTTGGATCATTCAGGTGATCCTTTGGTCCAAGCACACTTCATATTGCCATCTTGAAATACATGCTTTAGATGTACACTATCCTTATTGAGAGAATGTCAGATGAAATTAATGGTACTCTGCCCGGATTCAGCCTGATCCTTTAAAGAATTTAGTGTGATAGTATTTGCTCAAAACTTTCATTCAAAAATTGCTTTTTTTGTTAGAGAACTTTGCGTGCTGCTGTGAGTGCCTGACAGCTATTTCATACTGAATTAAGACAAAACAGCATTTACTTGACAATAATATGCATTCCTTCATCTAAATAAAAACAAAATGAAAAGGAAAATATTGATCTGAGTACATTTTCAGGAGAAACGTCCAGAAGAGGAGTCAGTTNACCCCAAAATCTTGACTTATATTGAAGATCCTTTTGAGATAATGCACTTTTTTTTATGAACTTGACATTGAGTAACTTTGGAATTCTTGCCTAATGGTCTTTGCCATGGTGGTAGTTGCATTCTTGGCCTTTTGTTTTATGGGGGTGGCTTTTTTTTTCATGTTCAGGAAATGACTGGCTATGTTGATATTTATTTTTTGGTATCTTAGTTATTTAAATGAGCACTGCAATATTTTCTTTGAGAGCGTGGGCAAGTCTTTTATGCTTGGGGTGAAGACGATGCTGATTTCAGTAGTGCATCTCGGGAGTCATTTAATAGCTTTGACCACTTATATGGCCTCAAAGGTTTCCAGCTTTGCACTCCTATCTACCTCCAATTATAGGATCCCATGCATACATTTTAAATCCTTGAGCCCTTGATTGTATTAAGTTTTCTCTCATTGTTATTTACCTACGAGTGAGAATTTCATAATGACTTGATAAGTTGATACAAATGCTTTAAAAGTGTTCAAGAGTGGCCTTCCGAATACAACGTTATAAGTAGTGGGCGCATTGACTATGATAAAACTGAGTTTTTATTCATTTAGTTTACCATCTTTCTTTTATAAACCCATAGCTTGAACTTGTTGTAAGGGTCAGGCGGGTGCTCCCAAGGTTTATTTTAATCAAACGTCTTTTTGAAAATGTTGTTGACAGACATTTTGGTATCATTTATGTTCTTCTTTTATTATTAGTAATTAGGATCCTAACCATCACTGCATTGTTAAATGAATTCCTGCTTATATGCNGTCATAGAGGTGTGGTTGTTGGATAATGGACAACTGGTCGTTATAATGTTGCCAAATCTAGGTTCATGTTTCTTTTCTATTGGATATAGGCAGCTATTGATACTAAGAGGCAATTAAAATTACTGAGTTCTCCGGATGTTCAGATAATTTTGAGGGTGTAGTCTCTTCTCTGCAGTCTCCCTCTATGGGCTTTTTTTTGCCGTGGTTTTTGAAGTGGTCTTCACTGTTTGGCCCTGCCTGGAAGGCACCTTATGGTGGCCGTGCCAGGACGAGTTGAGGTAGTTGATTTGATCATGTAGCTATACTCTTCAATATTAATTTAACATTTTGTTCGTTAAAGAAATTAAACCAATGTCCTTGAGTACTGCAAGCCAAGTGCAAATCTTAGTGAACCTTCCTGTAGGTCTTGGAAGAGGATGGCTTGGGTGATTGTGGGAGTTTGTTTACTTTCAAACTCTTCCTTTGGAACCTCTCAATGAGATTTTGAAGAGACACCTCAAACTCCTGTTTCATATTAACAATAGCCTGCAAGTTCTTCTGGGGTCTTTTGGTGTTGGTTAACTGAGTGACGAACAACTTTTTTAACCTGACAAAAGAGGTGATGACTCTCAGCGGAAGATGAGTAAATCACCAAAGAGGCAATTCTTTGAAAATAGTGAAAAATAGGTGACACCTTAATGTATCATCAGAGGTGAGCAGCAATGTCATTATTGATGCCCTTGGAAGGGGTCTTCTCTTTTGCAATCTCCTTTCTAAGCGTATTTGTCAGCCGCAGTATTTTTCTTTCTACTCTCGTTTAGGGTTGGGAATTTTTTTCTTAGCTAGGCTTGTAAGTTTCATCCCTGGTGTCTGTGGTGGTCAGTTATCTGGCGCTTGAGGGCTTGTCCTTATTTTAAGTCCGAATAACTTTCCAGCATCTCCATCCTCGTGACCCTCCTTTAAGCTTGCTCCAAAGCATCTAATTCATTTGTGTGGTCATCTCTTCTCAATCGTCACGTTTAAGTTTTATTCTCCATCCTTTGGGGTGCTTTGATATTGGGGTGACTGAATTTTCAGTGTAGTTTTAGTTTTTTGGCATCAATCTGAACTTCCGCATTTGAAATGATGTTTGATCCAAATTTATTTATAGATAATTCTACTCCTGACAGGGATTGCTTACCGCATTTGAAGGGATGTTTGATCCAAATTTATTTATGAATAATTGTACTCCTGAAAGGGCTTGCGAGATTAAAAGCTGATATGAGCAAATAAAAAATGGAGGAGAATCTAGAGATAAAAGCTTTGAGCATTCTATTGACCAGAATATTGTAGATGTCCCTATATGCTCCAAGTAATCCATAATTTACATGGATTTGGGTGTTACAGTAAAACTTTTAAACAAAGATTAAAAAATTGAATGCTTGATTGGATTTTTGTAGACATGTGACCAAAATAATCATGGCTCTGGACTGCACATAGATGACAACACGAACGAGTGCTTCAGAATCTTCCATCACTGAGTGGGTGAGGTTGCCAAGAGAATAGGTGAAGTCACCAACCATATGAATGAGATCACGAACTCTTGACTTGTGTCTTCTCGAGTCTGGGTGAGTGGCTTGGCTTTTGGGTTGGGGTGAATGCTCTAAGGTTGGGTGAGTCTCTTTGTGTTGGATGGGTGATTCTGAGGTGGGCAAGTGTCATTGAGCCGGTCTGGCTCTTTCTTGGATCATGCAGGTGATCCTTTGGTCTAAGCACACTTCATATTGCCATCTTGAAATACATGCTTTAGATGTACACTATCCTTTTTGAGAGAATGTCAGATGAAATTAATGGTACTCTGCCCGGATTCAGCCTGATCCTTTAAAGGATTCAGTCTGATAGTATTTGCTCAAAACTTTCATTCAAAAATTGCTTTTTTTTGTTCGAGAAATTTGCGTGCTGCTGTGAGTGCCTGACAGCTATTTCATACGGAATTAAGACAAAACAGCATTTACTTGACATTAATATGCATTCCTTCATCTAAATAAATGCAAAATGAAAAGGAAAATATTGATCTGAGTACATTTTCAGGAGAAACGTCCAGAAGAGGAGTCAGTTCCATCACCATTGCCCATTGTCCTTCTGAAGGATGAACGTTTTGGTTCTGCTTGGTGGGCTGGGGAATCTCAAGCCATTCAGGAACCAGAGGAAGAGAAGATTGACGAGCCATTGTTTTGTCATGAAGTGCTTTTTCCTTTCACTGGCATTGGAGGATCATCTCTACAAGTTGACTCTCAAGTTGTTGCTGATGGTAATAAAGAACAGCTCAAACGAGATGTGAACTCGGATGATGGCTTCCCTAGTCTTGATGGCATAGATATGGACACTCTGTCAGACTTTCATCTTTCCGTAAGAGTTCCAGTGCTGTTTACTCATTGCAATCTAAATAAAGCTGATATTCGAAATAAATTTTCTTTTAATTGTTGATCCATTTAAAAATTCTTTGACTATAGATATAGAATTTTTTATGCTGCTATAAGAATATCATAGCTATGTGCCATGTTGTCACACCTCACACTGGATTAAATTCTAACAAATGGCCGGCTTAGTAGGTCAATGTGCTCTTAAAACTTTTCTTTGAATAAGATATATACCTTGTAAAAGTAGTGGCATTGTAAAGTATTATGATTAAAACGAATAATATCTCATTCTATAGAACCAGCATCAGTATTGATCGAGTTCCCTGCGCTTCAGGACTTGCAATTCGGTTCTCAAGATAGCATCATGAGCTGGTTGGACCGCATTTGATGATTGGTATGCAGCTGATGCTTTGGAATAGCACGAAAATCATCTGATTAAGGCCAAGTTTTGGGCTCTGCTTAGGATTTTGATGATTCTCAGAAAAGTTACTGAGGCCAAATTTTGAGCTCATAATTCAGCACTTTCCCGAACCATCAAGCTCTTATTCATATAGCATGGTAGCTGAGAATACCATCTATAATTCAACTTTGTAAAATGGCATTATTTCTTCTATTCCATGTTGCTGAATCAGAAAATTCTAATCCCTAGGAAAACTTGTTTTGCAAACCAATGGCTCTTTCATTGTTTTTTCAGTGGTCAGGCTGCAATGGCTATTCCCTGTAGAACTTTTGTATGTGAACAAACATGTTTTTAATGTTTTCTCTCTATCCACTAACTTCTGTTTGAGACTTGTATTTAAGTTGAAATGGTTTTATTAAAGTATTTAAGTTGAAATGGTTTTATTAAACTAACAGCCTAGTTGTGTGCAATATAAACTTTTTCATTCAGAATAGAATTTGTTTGATCACACCAAATGCTCGTTACTGAAAACTGGCTTTCAAATGCTTGATAATTTGTTTTTATCGTTAGTTTGGTATATTCATTGATGTTTTGCTGTTTATAAAAGGGGACAACCGTAGGTTAATTGTGTTTAAGAATCATATGAATCATAAAGAAATGGGAGATTATGGTCATTCGGCAATAAAACTGGACGTAATTTCTTGATATTAAATTTAGATCAGTTGACTAAGCTTGACATTCTGTTATTGCGTAATATAAAATGAAGAGGCCAGGGTTGAACCAGCAGGGAAGACTTTGATCATCAGTCACATTATTGGTTTTATCTGAAGTATTTGTGGTGCTTTTGTGAGTTGATTTTTAATTTAATTCCTGAATAAAGTTGGTGCATACTATTTAGCTTTTTTTTATTTATTTATTTTAAAATTTGTCCATTTCATTAGTGTACTCTTATTGTTTCCAAACATCAATATTCTATTATTATCATTTTTTTTTTGGTCTATAGCATTCATCAGGGTGTATTCTCTGTTGTTTATCTATTAATGTAGTTTTTTGGTACGCGGGTTTGATTGAGAAGTTTTACTTTACGTAGCCTGGCTTGAACTAGGTGGCTTTATGTTTGATTCTTAAGAGCATAGTAGTCAACTATATCGGTATTGTTGATTTCGCCACGAAATCATGCATGGATTTTTATCCACAAATTAATTTTCTTGTAACTTAATATATATGATTCATTTATTTCGATCCTTATTGTTAAAATTTTTTAAGTTTTATTTTGGATTTGAGAGGTTATTTTAGAAATCAATAAATTCATGAGATCGAAAGAAACGCCACGCTAGTATTAAATTTGCTACTCAAGTAAATACTTTTATGCATTTTATCTATAATACGTATTACATTGTAAAAAATTAAAATCAAATGCTAGAATTTTTAAAAGTTTATCATAAATTAGTTTGATGACTAAACACTTGTTTTGATCTTTCCTTTGAAGAGCCCTAATTCTCGCAAGGTAGGAATGCAATTTTGGGTTTCAGGAATGCCTACAATTTTACGATCTGTTAATTATTGATTAGGGTGTTAAGATTATAAAGTGAATTTAGGGTTCATATTCATGCAATGATTTAAATTAATTGAAAATATTGAAATTTAGAATAATGCGAAATATTTAATTATTTTATTGATATGAACGGCGGTAAAAATAACCCTTAAAGATTCCTATTATAGGAAAAATAATAAAAATAAATAGCATAAAAAAAAGAAATATCACCAAAAATCTCCAATAATCAAATCATATTAATTATTTGGTGATAAAGTAAATAATATAAAATAGGAAAATCTAAAATAGAAAAGGAATTAGCTCCTAATCT
This sequence comes from Phalaenopsis hybrid cultivar, assembly GCA_002079205.1. Taxonomy (NCBI): domain Eukaryota; kingdom Viridiplantae; phylum Streptophyta; class Magnoliopsida; order Asparagales; family Orchidaceae; genus Phalaenopsis; species Phalaenopsis hybrid cultivar. The sequence goes on from JXCR01117349.1 coordinate 64,953, forward strand.
AAGAAAATAAATATAAAATAGAAAATAAAATAATTCATTAATACAAGGAAATAATTTATTCTTAATAATTTATGAGATGAATAAATTATTTCCTAGTATAACTCCTAACACTCCCTCTCAAGTTTAAACATGGTTGAAAACTACGTTCAACTTGAATTTGAAAACATCAAACGATGGGCGAGGAAGATCCTGTAATGTAGAACTTAAAGTTTTCATCATGTACTGCGGTTGTCTTTCGCTGCAGTTATTTCAGTGTCTGTAGGTAAGCGGAAGGTTCCTATAGATAATGTTGCAGGAGAGTTTGCAGGTAAGTAGACAATAGTGGTTGCAGTTCCTGCAGTGTCTGTAGGTAGACAGAAAACTCCTACTAGTATTGCTGCAGGAAATTCGTAGGGAAGTTGACAAATTTGATTGTTTTTTACAACAGTTCCTGCAGTGTCTGTAGGTAGACTGAAAGCTCCTACATGTAATAATGCAGATGAGGTTGCACGGAAGTAGACAACTGTGATTGTATTTTGATTGCAGTTTCTAAATTACTTGTAGGAAGATACAAATTCAGGCTTTGCTGAATTTTTGAGTTTTGTGTGCCATGTGTTTCGGTTTAGATAGAAGATAAATGAGGGTTTCGACAGCAGAGATGAAACCTACGAAGATAGATTTTCTGGAGGTCGGCAGAGTCAAGCTTCAGGTTCAAGGAAGGGGGCGGCCAATAGACAAAACTTGCAGGGAAAGAAGGAGATAAAATCGTTTTTTCAAATACCAAGATGAGTGCCGCTCTCTTTCTGCACAGAGGATGGCAGGAAGGGAGTCCGAAGATTGGTGGCTAGAGTATGAAATTTGGCTTTGATACCATGTTGAAATTCAGAATAATGTGGAATACATAATTATTTCATTGATATGAACGGGGGTATAAATAACCCTTACAAGAATCTTTTAATGGGAAAAATAATAAAAATAAATAACATGAAAAGGAAAGATATATCCCCAAATATCTCCAATAATCAAACCATATTAATTTTTTGGAGATAAAGGAAATAGCATAAAATTGGAAAACCTAGAATAGAAAAGGAATTAGCTCCTAATCTAAGTAAATAAATATAAAATAGAAAATGAAATAATTCATTAATACAAGGAAATAATTTATATTACAAGTCATTGTTGGACCTAATCTAATTTTTACAAGAAATAACATAATAATGAGGGCTTATTATGTATATGAGAGTGATAATAATGTTCATATTTGTGTTCCAAAATCATATGAGAATTAGTTTGGTAGGCCATATTCATATTTTCTTTCCAAAATTCATTCAATCAAATTTTAGAAAATATCTTGGTTCTATCATGTTAGCATAATGCACCACATTTTGACATTAAATAATTTTCATGAAGTAATAGTTAAGCGTGTATTGTCCAATTATTCCATAGTGAAAGTCACATCATCTAAAGTGGATGTTTAGCTAAAGCATATAAAAGATTAGAATGACTGTCACACCACCATATAGTGCAACAGTGTCTTCCAAGATAATATAATTCCAACAATCGTATTTTCTTATGCAGGTTTATCACATTTAAAGCATTATAAGAGTTATTAACTTGCATGAATGATCAATCATGATTTGCCTTTCTTAAGTTATACATCATTTATATCATAACACATAACTGGGAATAAAAAAAAAAGAGAGAACTAGAAGATCAACGTACAAGTTAAAAATATAAGAATAAATACGAAAATGTCAAAGTAGGTCCACTAAAAAATGTGATAATATTAAAGTAGTATCCATTATTTGAAGGTAGTCAAGAAGGAACAAATAAGACATCGGTGTTCCTCTTTTGCACCTTTAGTTATAATTGCGTAAATTACAAATCACTCTTAAGCCACTTGCTAAGCAGTGGAGTTATAAACTTTTTGTTTGAAAAGTTGAATAACCTAAATAAAGTTGAGAGAATTTTTTTATTGATTATTATGCTAGCAATTCTCACTTATTATTAGTGTGATTATTAATAACTACTAATAGTCATGCATGTTAAGTACTACTAGTTGACTATGAATGGCTAATATTTTGCCATATGGAAATCTACCACTCGACCAACATAAATTTGACCGAACTTATAATAACACATAAGAAAACCTTAATATAATAATCATTGATGGTTATTATGGCATGATCATTTTATTTATCAAAAAAGAGATGTGCATCATGACATATATTTGAAATTTAAAGTATTTTTTTAGTAAAAAAAAGTTCTAGATATATTTTAATATTTATTTTATACTTCGTATGAAGATGTTTATACTCATTTGGTGTACTAATAATTTATTAAAACATCCCGTGTCATCCAAATATAATTTACATATATGTTATATTTAATGAAATTTTAAAAGCCACTTGTCCGCCGATTTTATATAATCTTCTAGTTGTCACTTTTATTCTTCTAGTTATAAATCTTTGCCTAAAAATGGCTAAAGACAATTTTTTTCAATCTTTCCACAACGATGGCAGCCATAGTATAGAATATGGCCATTTTACAATCAATATGCCAAATTGCATAAAATACATAGCCATAAAGATAAATTTATCCAAGTTTATAAAATAAATTAATCATTTGATGATAATTAAATTTATAATCTTATTTTTTTTCATAAGCATTGATGTCCAACAAGATAAATGAATTTTACCAATTAATAACATAATTAACCATATTTTTATTTGAATTTTATAGCATGAAGTGTAAATTATCATGCTTGCGCAATAACTCTTCAAATTTTTATTTGTATGTCTTGCAGATGTCTAGTATTAATATGTTTGAATAATTACATACATACTCTTGTTACTTTAATTATTTCCATGAAAATTAGGCAGTGGAAACTTTATTTATTAAGAAAATTTTATTTAAATAGCCCATAAAAAAACTAATCATTGTCATAACTTTTGTAAGTAGGGAAAGGATGTTGGAAAAGCAAGGATGGCATGGGAAAGAAAAGAGGTAGAGAGAATATAAGAACGAAATGTTTATTTTAAGGGTATTTAACCAAATACCATAAATTTTTCATATATTTCATATATATAACTCCTAAAGTTTTTAATTACAAGCCTAACACTCAAATCTTCAACATCACAACAAAATAACTATTATTGCTAACTTTTTAACTGTTAAATTCACTTGTACATGGAATAGTATTTCTAACAGCAAAGTTTTATAAATGTAGATATAAATCTTTAGGTGTTATAATATCAAACTTCAGTGTAATTTATGTAAATACATAAAAATTGTGTTGTATGTACGTAAATTTCAATTTTCTTACGAGATCCTAAGAGCTAAGGAAGTAATCTCTTTCTTTTCATTTTGATTTCAAGCATTTTTTTTGTCATGTATATAATTTTTTATTTAATTAATATAACATTTAATTTGAATCTTATAATTACTATGTAAGTAAATACAATGAAGGCTTTTCATTTTGTATTTCAAGTGCTTTTGCTAGATATGCTACAATATTTCATTATATTATACAATTAAATTTTTTTAAGAACATAAACTCCTTGATTTAGTTTATGGTGTTTATGCTGATGTATTATGTCATTTATGTGTTGTGAATTTAATAGATAATTTGCCGATGTGCAATATTATAATGATCAGTTATGTTGTCATTTTTTTATATTATGGTGTCATTGAATCCAACGTTTTTGCAAACAAACATAATTTATATAATTAGCATGAAATCTCTATGTTATGATACCTTTTTTCACTATTTATTATTTGAATTTATTGTTTCCTCTCACGAGAGTACCATTTTAGTGTGGTACACAGGATAAAATTTAATCAACTAACAACAACCACACAAAATGTTCCTATCAAGGATATAATTGGGGAGGCAATACCTAAAATTACCTTGACCACATTTTTCGTCAACACTCTTTCCCTTAATTGATGCTTGGTTCGACTTCACTTGAGCTCAATCTCAACTAAACCTGGAATTATTGATTTCTCCCTGAAGATTATTAGAAGGCTCAAATCTCATTTAAAAGTAGCATGAAGCTTATTATCACTAATAAAGGCCATGCTAACCAATTTGATGATCAATTGAAATAATTTTATTCTCAAAGCTCTGCTCTTAGGGGTTTTCATGAATGAAAATGGTCATACGTAAAAATTTTTTAACGAGCCATTATTTTTGAAAGTAGACTTTACCATTATATAAATATCATCAAAATCTTTTAAATGAGCCATTTGGTGCTTAATTATGACCCCACTTGGACACCTTCTGAGCAAGCAATAATCAGGAGAGAGAAAATAATAATTATGAGAGAAGAAATATAACTTGACCAAAATTATTTCAAAAAGACTTCAAATTGACTCCAATCTTAAACAAAAGTTATTTCAAACTTAAAAATACACCTTTTGGATCAACTAAGTCAAATAAATTTTTTGTCAAAATTGACAATTTTCTTTCTCCTAGGGTTGGGCTCAATTTGACCAGTCTTACCTTCTTTTAGAGCTTTAATTAATCAAAGTAAATTGGAACATTAAACTCATTGCATTTTTCTATATAATTTTGACTATAGTCAAGTTTTTGGTCAAATTCAACTCCCCAACCACCATAAATTTGTGAACCAACCTTGAACTTCAAATGACTATAATTTTGTTTACACAATTATGATTTAAAAAAGGTTTAGAAAGGGAGATTTCTTGTTTCATTTTCTTCAAAGTGGTATATATGGCCAAAAATGAAGTTTTCTTGTTTCATTTTCTTCAAAATTTTCAAACAAACCCTAGTGATTTTACAGCCCTCAATTTTGGGCTTATTTACAAAAATACACTTGGACCTTTTAATTAATTAATTATTTATTCTTAAATAACACTTCAGCATTCCAAGTAATCATTTCATATTGTTCCAACCATTATGAACCGAAATCCCCCATATTTTTCTATATCATAGCCACTAAATTTAAAATTTAACTTCTTAATTCATACTAGCCCTGCATCCACCCACTACTTTGAAATTACCCCCAATACTTTAATTAACCTGTCGTAACCCCCTTAATAGCAAAAATCGTGCCTAGTTGAACCATTATTTCTCCTCTTATCTCTAATGCCTAAAGACATCTTTCTTCTTGAATTCTTTGGGGAAAACTTCTCTTTTCTTCCACTAAAAAAGAAACTATCACACCTAAATAGAGGTCTCTTGTAAGTTCTCTAACAAATTGAAGAGGCTAATCAAGAGGGGAAAGGAGCAAGGGACATCAAAACAAAGAAATTCAACAATCAAATCAAATCTATATTATACCTTTACCATGAAAATTTAAATTGTTTCATGCTTTGAATGTTTAAATTTTAAAATCTATCATGTTACTAGTAAAATCCTTTAAGTCTTTTAATTATTTCATAGCTATTTGTCTCTCTTTATTTCTTAAAAAGTTATTTTAATCTTAATTCACAAAATCATTCATGTTCCATCCATAAAACAAAGGGCTTTTGTTTTATTTTGGTTTCTATATGTCAATTTGATATTTCCAGGCAAAGTTTAACATATTATTCATTACACATAATACGAACCGAAATATTCTTTCATGAGTGATCTTTATTTGATTCATGTTATTAAATGGGTAATTGATGTTATTGAAAAAAATTTAAATGTTTTTCGAGGCAAAGTTTAACACATTATTCATTACACATAATATGAACCGAAATATTCTTTCATGTGTGATCTTTATTTTATCTTAATTAAAACCAAAATAGATTTCACTTGTAATCATACAATTTCTACTTTAATTATAATAACTGAACCTTGTTACATAAAATTAACATGCTTATATGTTGAATTTGTTCAAACTGAAACCCATTTGGCTTGAAATCGTATAGCTTTTTATGTGGATGAAGCTAAATGTATTTATATTACGTTTATTTATGTAGTTTGCATGTTTTCTTCCTCTTCCATGTCTTAACCAAAATCTAAATTGCATGAAATATAGGATTTTGGTTCTGAACATATTATTACATGTTTTTATTTTTGCTTTTATGCAAATCTATCATTTTTTATATTTAATTTAATACAAAATGAAAATAAAAAATGCATGAAAACATATTTCTTTTATCTTAATTACATTGTTATATGTTTAATTAATACTTTCAAGCAAATTTATCATGTTTCCATGCAAACTATTCTAAACCTTGAGATACATGTGTTATTCCATTGGTTTTTGTTAATTAAATGTTTGTTCTACATAATTAAAACATTCCTTCCATACTTTAATAATTTAAATAATTTAAATAATTTAACTCTTATCATTTAGTTATATTATTTAATGAAGCTCTAAAATTATTTTTGTATTACAGGTGTGTTTGCCTGTAGATATTACGTACACACACACACATATACATAATTATAGAAGTGCATGTCTTTGTGGAAAACCATTTGAAACTTATATGTATCTGCGGATGAATAATATATGTATATATTTTAAATATGTTTATATATGATATGTATATATATGTGCATACTATTTAAAAGAAAAACCTTTTATATGTATGAATATAATTTAAAATGTATATATATGTTTATGTTTATATAAATATATGTGAATATATGTTAATTTTCATAATATGTGTAATATAACTTATATATGTGTAGATTTATATGTGTTTTAATATATATATATATATATATATATATATATATATATATATATATATATATATATATATATATATATATATATATATATATATANGAAATTCTAAACACTTTTCTCGGAGTTTGACAAGTTTGGTTTTGACCTCTAGCACTTAGTAGGATGAAACTAACATGGGGGAGCTCAAGAGGAGTCTCCATAGGACTGTGTGGCCCTTGAGGTTAGCCCTGGGTTGTGTGGTCTTGGTCAGTTTTGTACACACACCCTTGAACCCCTCACCTTTACTCACAACCTAAAATCCTGAACCAAGCATACCTGTTTAACCCAGTTCCTACTTTTTTGGAAACTCATGTAGGTGGTTCCCCTAAAGCTTTAGCCTTTGGCTAGGATGACTAGAACCAACAAATGGAAGATCGGAAATGACTCATGAAAATATTCTACACCAAATTGGCCAATCAATTGACCTAAAACTAAGTTATATCCAGGGACAAACCCAAGTTCAAGTCAAATCCCAAAATTTGAACACAAACCCTATACTCACCTTGAGCCACGTGGTCTAGCCTAACTTGGGCCACCATAACTGCCATTCAGACTCTAGGAACCAACCTAGATCCTCTTAGCCTACCCTAGATGTTCCATGGAACAAGGGTTTGGTGGATTCCTTCCCACTTTTGGCCAAATGACCTAAGCTTGTCATCACTTGACTAAACTCCATCCTAATCACAATGAAACCTCCCTCTGACTCCCCTGACCACGCTATCCACCTCCTAGTCTAGCTGGCTGGCCTACTGGTTGGAAAACCTAAAACCGAGAAGCTCTTCCCATGGACCAAGCTTGCATTACACCCATCCAATGAATATCATTCCAATTGGCTAATTGCGCCGCTCAGCCCTCCACATAAGCAACATTTTCTACCCCTTGGATTGCTCTGCTGGCCACCATGACCATGGCTATTTAAACCTTCCTTCTCATTGCCAAAGAGAGAGTGTTGCCAATTGCTTAAAGAGATCCTTCCAATTTGCTCACAAAGCTTCCCCAAACTCTCCCAAGCTCACCCCAATCAAATTCCGGCCATCTTCCCCACTGCCTAACCCTAATTTCAAGCTCAAAATATAGGGCCTTTTTTGTCACTCCACTAAACTCCACAAAAATTCCAATTAATCCTTCCAAAAGCTTCCTCAAACCAAAAGAGGAAGTTCCCCATTGAAAGCCCATCTCTTGAGCCCTCTAAACTACTCTTAGACCAAAGCCACACTTCTTGTTAGTCGAATTTCTACTCAAACCCTATACGAAAGAAAGGTGAAACTTTGAGGAGGTTCGTTAGACTCCATTTAAGCTTACACAAGCACCCAATTGAGGCCTTACATTTTGGGCAAAAGTATATTTCAAATTCCCTAATTTTAGCCTCGGTTTTATTGATTGTGATGTGGAATAGTGTTTCATGCTTGATCAACCATATAGATAGGTTCACCTTGACTAGATTAAATTATAGGAACTAACTCTATGTGAATTGTTTGAGTATCAAACGAGATCTTAGGTCTAGAAGTTAGACGATTCTCAGGTTGAGTCACTTGGGGACGATGAACAGATGGCTACATTCACACGTGTATTGATTGAACGACGGAGGAGTCAAAAAAGGGATCTGTTCATAAAGCACAGGTTGCGTGGTAGCTGACATTGAAGGCTACATCATATGGGACCTCGCCGTGTAGAGTTTCAGAGCCATCTAGGATGAGCTGGTTGCCGCATGGACAAGTCGAAAAATAAGGTATTTTTTATTTATTTAAATTTATAAACTTTAAAAATCCATAACATGGTGTAAGAAAACCTTAAAATAAAATAAAAATACTATCTTACTCAGTGAACAAAAGAAAAAAATTATGAACTAAAAATAAAAAAATTTTACCATGTATTTTATTTTTAATTAATTAAATACTCCAGAGAGTAATTTAATTTCCTTTAATTAAATATTAATCATCTTGGCTTGGAATTTGATGGGCTTATTTTGCATGTGGTTTGAGATGTTCTTTGATTTTTCGAAGTTAGAGAACATCTCTAACCCTAAAAACACTAATTTTCAAGGCTAGTTGCCTACTTTTGTTTAAAATAATTATATATATTAAAATGAAAATCATCAAAATATAGGACTTATTTTGGTAGGTTCCCTGTCAGAGAACTCTAAAAAAAAGTAAAATGAGTTTAAATAATTAAATAAATTATCATAAATAAACAATTCATTAAAACTCATAAAAATTTAAATAAATATTATATAGTCCAAAAAAAATGTTCCACAATTTAAATAATGATCATTTGAACCTATGTAAAAATAGACCCTTTTTGAAAATATTTAATATCAAAGTCTATTTTTCATGGTAAAATGAAATTTTTGCGTTAAAATAATTATAATAAATAAAATATAATTAGGAAATTATGAAATGTGGTTTTAAGTGTTCCTTGTGATCAAGGGCACCTAAGAAAAATAAAATTGATTTTAAATTAAATAATTCATTTTTGGACTTGTTTTGAATTTAAAAATATTTAAAAATAATTAAAATTTACAAAAAATATAAAAAATAACCCAATGTGCTTCAAATTGTTTTGTGATCACTTGGGATCCTTTAAAATATTTTTCCTTATTTTTCTAATGTAGTTATTTATTTTTAAATGCTAAAAATGTATTTTCCTTAACTTTCATTAAAATAATTACAATAAATAAAACCAAAAAAAGAAAAAGTTTATTTCTCTAAGTTCTCTAAAATCGAAGAGACAAAATAAAAATACAAAAAACAAATTTTAAAATTATATTATATTTTCTATTTAATTAATGTCTAAATTTACTTAATAATTATAATAATTAAAATATAATTCAAAAAATCATGAAATTTGGTCTAATTTGTTCTATAACCTAAGTAAACCTCCAATAATTTTCCTAAGAATAAAAACTTTTCCTTGATTAACTAAATAAGGTAACATTTAAAATCCTTATTTTTGAGAGGTAAAATAATTATTAAATATTAAAAAAATGAAAAATCATAATTTCTCCTCTGTTATTTTAATTGACTCATGAGTGGGGTACCTTAAAAATTTCAAAGTCATTTGAGTTTAATTTAATGAGTTATGAAGTGGAGAGCCCTAAAGGCACAACAATAATTTTGGCATTTTTTATGCCCTAATTAAATTTTAGGCTAAGTAAAAGGGTAAATGGGTAATAATGATCATAATAAATTTTTTTTGGATGTTTCAAACATAATAGGATAAGAGGTAGAAACCAATTTTTCACTTTTTCATAACAAGGATAAAAGTGTAATTTTTTAAATTATTGTGACTTAGAAGTTAACCTAAATAGATGATTTTAAGGTAGTGGGCTTAAGCTATGAAGATAATAATTTAATTATTTTAAGCCCCTAGCTGGTGATTATGTGTTAATAAAGAGCTTTAACGAGAATTAAATTCACCTAAGTTAACATTCGGGTTATTGCAAATTTACCCTGAAGATTGGATTTAAAAGCATCGTAGTGAGCTAGGCTTGATATTTAAACTTTCTTAATGAGGATTACAAAAGAGGAACGTGAATATAACTTTTAAACACTATAATCCCAACTTTAATTATGATCATGAGATCCTTAACGATATGAGCTTGCCCTTACGGGCATCAACTTACATAACTCTTAAATAAAACATCAAGTGAATGTCCGTGAACCTCGTTGTTGGGATAATTAAAATATTAAGGTTCATTGAGCATATGTTGTTTCCATTGAATTTGAATTTAACTTTGGGTGATTAATTGAACAACATAAAAAGTCCAAATGAACCCGAAACGATTCAAGAGGTTTCAAAAGTTTTTTTTTTGCTTATGCCCTAACCAATTTGTGATCTTTTGGATATTTTGAAGGAAAAGTGGACTTATTATTATTTTCTGAAGAAAATAATCTATTAAAACTTTTAGGGACCCACCAAGTTATGCCTTGAGACCCGTTAGTTCATCTAAATCAACATAAATGCCCTACATTACTTATCCTACATTAATTGACCTAATGCTCAAGGATTTAAGTCTTCCCTAAGGTAATTAAATCCTTGTAAGTAACTGGGGATATTTGTTTTTTTCACATGTGGATTATCAGACATGTGTAAGTCTGAGGTCTAGGTGGCTAGGGCAATGACGATAATGCTAATGTGTGCTAAAATAAGGGATACGACGTGTGATTTAGAATAGTATCTCCTACCTTAAGGACCTTTGACAAAAGGAGATGATAAGAACCGATGATACTGTTCGATGACTCTTGAGGAAATAATTGTCCCCGATACTCTTAGATTGACAGTAGTCCTAGCTTGATCGAACAAATTAACATGTGGACTACAACACTATACAAAATATTTTAAATGAAATCTCTTTTGTCTGTTAAAGTAAATTTAATATGCATGAAAATTAAATTAAAAAGGAATGTTTTAATGGTCTATGGTTAATCACTTGGATCGATGATAAGAATGCCCTCCATAGATTATTGAGTTGGTAGTTCTTACTTAAGGATTGGAAGCACGCAGTCCAGCTCTGAGACCCCACCTCTACCAATAAATGTCTTACATTTAGTCCTGATCTTCTATATGTGACTACGGGTGTTCTTTACTTGCTCGTGTTTTGCTATGACTCATTTTTTTGATTTTTTCAATACTAGATGCTCCTATTTACTTTCCTGCATTTTATTTAAATTTCCTGAAAATATATTATGCGAATCATGCAATGATAGCATAGGGCTAGACACATTTATATTTTATGCAATGCAATTTTACTTATTTACTTTACAAAATTTTCTTAACTGCATTTATTTACTTTATGTGCAAAACTAAAACAAAACAAAGCAAAATACAAAAAAAAACATGTTTTCAAAATTAAAATAACATCTTGTTCAAAAGAAAATATAATACATTATTTTGAATTTACGAGAGCTCTCGGATGAGGTAACCTATGGTTGCTAACAAAAATAGTGGTACCAGAATGAGGGAACCATGGGATACTAACTGGTGTCACTCTAATAAACTTTAATTTCCTTAAATAAGACATTTGAAAAATGTTGACATTATGTTGGGTTGGAGAGTCGCCCGTTGGAAGCTGTTGGTTGCCGGAATCAAAATCCCGTTGCCCGCTTCGAAAAGACATTTAATTTACACACACACACACACACACACACACACATATATATATAGGACGATGAACAGATGGCTACATTCACACGTGTATTGATTGAANAAAACTAAGAAATATATGACATCCGTTTGGTCTGCAAAATCTATTTTTATTTACCGACAAGTTCTCCTATTTAATACAAAGAATTAAATAAGATTTATATTAAGCTAGGTTTGAAAAAACTTCCTATAAGGGCAAGCCCCTATAGTTAATTACATCTTAAATGATTGAAATCACTCAAGAAAACTCTTGATAAAAATTAGGAAACATTATCTTCAGAGAGGTCAAGAGGATAAGACTTTTCAACGAGATCGGACAAAGAGGTTTCAAAGGGGAATGACTCAAATTTGGAACATTTATTGTAGAATCCAAAGGAGGATGAACTAGAGGATGTCATAGAACCTGAGGAGAACCTCGATGACTTCCCAAGCTATCATATGGTTTGGATTCAGTTTTGAGGAGAAATTACTTAAGTGTTTTATCCTGTCAATTTTTATTTATTTAGGGCTTACATTCATGGGAAATGATCACACAAACAACGTGGAAGCTATGAGGATTTAGGTCGTGAAGAACGATAACCTTAGAATCCTAAGACAAGTTAGTGCTTAGATTGTACAACTAATCTGTGTAAAGGCCTAAAGAGAGGTTAAGGATTTGTGTCGCACTAGGTAAACAACCAAGAAATCCTATGACATGTTTTTTAATTCTAAGGAATGGTTTAGCTAGTGTAGACAAGTTCTGCTGTTGAAGATGATCGTGCTGCCCACAATGGTAGCTCCAAGCTCCTCGTCAAAGCACATTCGAGTTCGATGTTAGTTTTAAGTATACATGTAATTGTTGAGTCAACGATCTACTGTCGGGTACCTCTTATAAAACCAACTACTAGCCTCCTACTCTAAGGTATAGTGAGTAAAAGAAACAGTAACAAGTATAGCAAAGGAAAGCATTGACAACACAATATGTATAGAAACAGTAGAGCATGCGGTATAGGAAAGAAGTTTAATGTACAGTAGACAAAGAAAATAGTAAAGTGTGATGTAAAATAAAACACCGTAAATGTAAAACAAACATGTATACTGATCCCGTACTTAATGCTTATGCACAATATAAAAATAGTTCAGATGGTATTTTTCACTTATATTCCCTTATTTTTCAGCAAAACTAAAAACTTGATCCTGAAGAAAAAAAAGAATTTAACTTTTTAATTTATATATATTTATATTGTGGATACTACACAAGTATACGTATCGTTATCAAGTAATATAAAACTTTTTCATTAAGACCTGAATATCGAACCCATAGGGAAGATTATGCAATATGCACTTTTTAGAAAGTTTTTCTATTTTTTAAAAGATAATTACTTAAACTAAAAATGATTTTTGTAGGAATTTAAATTTTATTTTTAGTATTTTTGATATTTTAACAAAACATTAACAACTTAAAAAAGATAACTAAAGTTTTTGTAGAAGAAAAGTACTTAATATGAAAATATCTTTCTTCTTATCATGAATCAGTAATAAGTATAGGAATTCTGTTGTTAAAGTATGCAAATTGTGTTGTGCCAAATAGGAGCAATAATATTCTTTACCTTTACTAGAGATGTTATAAAGAACATTAGCTAATTTAAAGTTTAAATAGTTCTAAAGATCGGCTAGGCAGGGAAGATACTAGCTCTTACTCTAGAGTTCCGTCGATTCCCTCCACGTGAGGGCTAACATTCTCATATCAGAACCTAAAACAATAAACCAAGTTCGGGGCTTTAACCTGTCGCTTTAAAGTCCTCTAACTCTACACCCATCAATGAATATTTTCCTATTTATTTGCACTCAATCGTATGAACTACATTTTCATTCATACAAACTCATGTGATTCTTTCTAATTGTTGACTGAGATAATACCAGCCCGGTTCTTACATGTTCACACAAAAAATTTTAACATCTGGATTGGCCAAATCAAGAAGTAAATGAAGTGCATGGATTTAATCAATATAACTACTTCCAACATTAAAGATCAATACTCTCCACAACTTCCATCCAAAACTTAATTACTTATCATTTTAAGAAGAAAGAAAAAATACTCAGTACTTCCATCCAAAACTTAATTACTTATCATTTTAAGAAGAAAGATAAAGAAAACTACTCATACCCATTGGAGAAAAAAAATCACACTTTAGTTTAAAAAAAGAAATCATTGTCAAACCAACAATAAATTTTGATTAAAATAAAAAGTAGTCTAAAACAAAAAGATGAAAACTTATCTCAAGCCCTCCACTAAACTCTTGATGTTCCTTTGAATCTCTTCTTTTAAAATCACTCAAAACAAAATAAAAAAAAATGATAAAGTAAATAAAAAGTGGTTCCTGAAAATCTCTCCGAAATAACTCCCCAGAGAAGAACTTTCAAAACTTGCCAATATTTTCAGGACTCACACTTTTTCGGACCTTTTCAGGACTCTTTTCTATGTCATCTCTTCTTTCTTTTATAGTTTTCCATGAGGTGCGTTGGGATCTCTTCAAAATGTGTCTTGATTCGATGTATTTGCCCAAGAGACGCATCCTTTCATCCGTCCATGGTGGTTATAGCCACCTATTAAGCCAATGGGTGCCTCAAAAACCTCTTCAAAATTTGTGAAAACAAATTTTACTCATCTAGTAAGTGCCACTGGCCCTTAAGCGTGGGGTATCGGCGCTTAGGCGCAGCCTTCTCTATTTAACCGGCGCTTAGGTGCAGCCTTCTCTGTTTAACCGACGCTTAAGCACCGGATTTGGCGCTTAGGCGCCGAATTTGGCGCTTAGGCGCCGGATTTGGCCCTTAGGCGCGGGATTTGGCGCTTAGGCCCCAAAACTCTTTTGCACAAATTTTGACCTTTTTTCTCCAAATTTGATACTTTTTCACTCTTTTAAGCATTTTTTTCCATTTTTACTTGTATCTGCAAGAAAAAGACAAAAATAGCTTCCATTAAAGCTCAATATTTCAAAAATAGATATAAAAATGTGTCTAAAAATACTATATATTTTAGGTGTATCAAAATCTCCCAANTCTCATATTAGAACCTAAATTAATAAACCAAGTTGGGAGCTTTAACCTGTCACTTTAAAGTCCTCTAACTGTACACCCATCAATGAATATTTTCTTATTTATTTGCACTCAATCATATGAACTACATTCTCATTCATACAACCTCATGTGATTCTTTCTAATTGTTGACTGAGACAATACCAGCCCAGTTCTTACATGTTCTCACAAAAAAATTTAACATCTGGATTGGCCAAATCAAGAAATAATGAAGTGCATGGATTTAAATCATCACAACTTTTTCCATCATTAAAGATCAATACTCTCCACAACTTCCATCCAAAACTTAATTACTTATCATTTTAAGAAAAAAATAAAGAAAACTACTCAGAATACATTGAGAAAATAAAACCACACTTTAGTTTAAAAGTAGAAATCATTGCCAAACCACTAAGAAGTCTCTTTAAAGATCAATACTCTCCACAACTTCCATCCAACACTTAATTACTTATCATTTTAAGAAGAAAAAAATACTCAGTATCCATGGAGAAAACAAAACCACACTTTAGTTTAAAAGAAGAAATCATTGTCAAAAGAATCCATTGGAGAAAACAAAGCCACACTACAGTTTAAAAGAAGAAATCATTGTCAAACCAATAATAAATCTTGATTAAAATCAAAAGTAGTCTAAAACAAAAAGATAAAAACTTATCTCAAGCCCTCCACTACACTCTTGATGTTCATTTGAATCTCCTCTTTTAAAATCACTCAAAACAAAATAACAAAGAGGATAAAGTAAATAAAAAGTGGTTCCTGAAAATCTCTCCGAAATAACTCGCCAGAGAAGAACTTTCAAAACGTGCCAATATTTTCAGGACTCACACTTTTTCAGACCTTTTCAGGACTCTTTTCTAAGTCATCTCTTCTTTCTTTTATAGTTTCCATGAGGTACCTTGGGATCTCTTCAAAATGTGTCTTGATTCCATGTATTTGCCCAAGAGACGCATCCTTTAATGATAATTTTCGTCCATGATGGTTATAACCACCTATTAATCTAATGGGTGCCTCAAAAACCTCTTCAAAATTTGTGAAAATAAATTTTACTCGTCTAGTAACTGCCACTGACCCTTAAGCGCGGGGTCTCGGCGCTTAGGCGCGACCTTCTCTGTTTAACTGGCGCTTATATGCCAAAACTCTTTTGCACAATTTTTGATCTTTTTGCTCCAAATTTGATACTTTTTCACTCCTTTAAGCATTTTTTCCATTTTTACTTGTATCTGCAAGAAAAACACAAAAATCTTCCATTAAAGCTCAATATTTCAAAAATAGGTATAAAAATGTGTTTAAAAATACTATATATTTTCGGTGTATCAAAATCTCCCAAACTTAAAATTTGACTTTGTCCTCAAGTGACACTTCAATCTTTAAAAACCAAATATGTATGATATTTATATGAGTTTCTTTAGGAGTTACTAAAATTTTGATTTAGCAATATAGTAGTCCAACTTAGAAAAAGTAATTAGTAAATGAGACCATCTTAAAGTTTGAAAATTTTTAATGTTAAGAACTATGAAAATATGAGTTCCTATTGTCAGCGTTATTTCTGGTTGGTTTGTGGGGTTGCCCCTAAGAAGCTGTCGGTCACCGGAATTGAAATCCCGTCTCCCGCTTCGGAAGGATGTTGAAGTATGAAATTAAACTGACCCCATATTTTTCAAAGTTTAAAATGAAAGAGCATTGTACCTCAAATCCTGTATCTATCCCGAAGGATAAACACAAGGGCACTGTACCTCAAATCCTGTATCTATCCCAAAGGATAAACACAAGACTTGAGGATGAGGCTGTTTAAATGAAAGAGCGTTGTACCTCAAATCTTGTATCTATCCCAAAGGATAAACACAAGACTTGAGGATGAGGCTCGATAAAAAAAACTAAGGAAAGTATGACGTCTGTTTGGTCTGCGAAACCTTTGTATTTTCCCACAAGTTCCTAGCATTGTACTTCAAATCCTATATCTATCCCGAAGGATAAACACAAGACTTGAGGATGAGGCTCGATCAAATAGGATCCTGTATCTATCCCAAAGGATAAACACAAGACTTGAGGATGAGGCTCGATCAAATAAACTCCTATATCTATCCCGAAGGATAAACACAAGACTTGAGGATGAGGCTCGATCAAATAAACTAAAAAAGTATGACGTCCATCTGGTCTGCTAAACCTTTGTGTTTGCCAACAAGTTCCCCTATTTAATATAAAGGATTAAATAGGGTTTATATTAAGCTGGGTNTAGTTTTTTATTTTCTCTACTTAAAAATTTTTATTAAGAAAAAATTTACTTATTACATTATATTTATAAGCTTAAGATTTTATCAAGTCCTATATTTTAAAAGATCAAATGTAGAACCAATTTTTGATTACGCACTAATCCTCAAGTTTCTCCTCCCTTACATTTCTTTTCTTTTTCTTTTCTTTTTCCTTTTCTTTTCTTTCTTTTTTCTTTTTCAGGCAAGAATTGCTATATCTGGATATGCTTTTAATGATTTTGAATTCCACTTCTCATTTCCTAAAGTAAATTCTTGATATAAAACTTTTACTTATAAATATAATAAAAGTTTTGAAAACCATTTTAATAAAAGAAATTTAAGTATTAAAAATAAAAGTCTAAATTATCTAAATTTTTCAAAAATACAATTTTTCTTACTAAAGATAGTCACTTATATTAATCATTTTCTATACTAAAAGTTTTTAACTTAAAGTTTTTCTTCATTTTACTAAAGATAGTTACTTATATTAATCATTTTCTCATCTAAAAACTTTTTAATTTTCTTACTAAAGATAGTCACTTATATTAATCATTTTCTATACTAAAAATTTTTAACTTTAAAGTTTTTCTTCATTACTAAAAAATCTAACTAAATTTTCTTACTCGTTTCTAAAATCATATTTTACTTCCCTAATATAACTTCATATAAATAATAAAATTTTCTTTTAAAATCAAATTCACTTGTAGCACATTTGAGAACATATAAAATTCCAGTTTTAAAAATATTTTTCATCCCCCCCAAACTTTAAATTTTTAACAAATTAAACAGTTTAGCATTATATATATATAAGTAGGAACGAAAATTTAAAAATAACATGCTAACAAGAATTTAAAACCCCAATTGTACAAGTATAAAACTAAAGACAGGAGTAAAATTAGTTTTTTTTATCAAATTTTCTATATTTTCATTTTAGTTTAACTTGTAGAGATTTAATAGACTTCTAAACAGTGGGTATAAACATAAAAGCAAGCATACACACTACTGACATCACAATCTTAACATAAAGACAAACTTGCAAACATGTTAAAAGAAAAATAAAGGGCAGCAGTTTTTGAATTTCAAGTTTAAGATCTAAGCTAGCAAGCTTTTCTACTTTATAATAGATATGAAATTGAGTTAAGTTCTAAACTAACTAAATCATAGTACTAAACACAAAACAACAGTTACTACCCTAAAATTTTAAAAAATAAAATACTAACTTCACAAACGTCTTAATAATAATAAAACATAAAATTCAAAAACACAACATAGTCCAAAACAACACACAGATGCAAATATAGCAAGCTCAGACCACATAATTCATATTATATTACAATCATAAAATGAATCTCTCAACTCTACTCTTCATCCTCAGAATCACCGCTGTACCATTTTTCGCAGGCTCATAATCAGGATATCGAGGATATTGAGGAAATTTCACTCCTGGTTCACCTTTAATCAGGCTCTCCAAAGATGAGTGGAATTTCTCCTCATAATCACTTTTCCTTCTATTATAACTATTAGTATGATATGCAAAACACTTTAAATTCTGTACTTTATCAGTGGTAAAATTGATATTATCCATCATCTTCTGCAATAACTCATCGTGAGTCTTAGTAGAATCACCTCTAGATGTAGAAGCACGTGAAGTAAATGGTCTAAACGAAGAAGCAGCAGAGGTTGATACAGCAGATGTTTCCATTCCATAGCTCCTAGAAAATCCTCCTCTCCAGCCAAAAATTGAATGCTTAGAATAATTCTTCACATTCACCTTTGTGATGGGCTTTAGAGCTAATAGAACTTCCTCCCAACTATCATACTTTACTCCAGCCTGCTCGCATAAAGAAAATATCAAGGAAGCAAATCATATACCTGCAGTAGCAGTAGCAGCAGTTGAACTGATGAAAGCGTGATAGATCAAAGCCCCTATGTTGATGGGCTTTCTCTCCTGAAAACAATAATTCAATGTCACTCTCTCTCTGGTCACTTCACTAAGATGATTGGTTGGAAACAGACGAGCAGAAATGAAATAGTGCCAGGTCTTTGAAGGTGCACATAACTTTGAAGTTGGGAAATTTACTCTCCTCTCATTTATAATCTTCCAAAGTCCTCTCCTAATAGTCAAGTATGAAATAATCTTGTCTAACTCTGCTTCAGTAGGACTATAATTCACATAAAAACACAGAGTCTTCTGTGGTAAATGGTAAAACAAGTTGATTACCTCTGGAGTAAAAGGTACAAACTTCCCTCTAACCATAACGCGATCGTCTTCAGCCTTTAGGAGATTTGCATAAAACTCCCTTACAATAGAAATTACAGCGACAACAGAGAAACAACAGAACTGTTCCCACTCTCGGCGGGCTATCAGGTCTTCCACTTCTCCACCTGGACTCTTAATACATCACTCCTGAATCAATTTTCATGACTGTAGAGCATCACTATATCAATCCTAAGCTTTTGAACTGACAAATTTGCACGAATCAAATGGGCTCTTTCCTCTGCTCCTTTTTATTCTTGGTGCCATTCTACAAATATGATAAATTCCAAAAATAACTTTAAAAATCAAGTTTAAATCACTGAACTAAACTTCCAAAAGCACTAACTAAACTTCCTAAGCAACTTCCATAGAGTTTTCTTCACTCTTCACCATGAATAGTGAATTTTTAAAATCTTCCAAATGTGCTTAAAATATATGGTGAAAATCCAAACTTTTTGCATAGAAGTAAAGCTCTTACATCAAGGAACTTTGATATAGCAAATCTCACCTGATTCCACCAAGAAATCTCCAAATTTCACTTGCCCTAGCCCTCAAAATCTCAAACTCAAGTTGGGGACGAAGATAAGAGGTGTTAAAAATGGCATTTTCAGACCAAAAATTCACTTTTAACCATTTGCGAGCCAATTTTCATGAACCAGCACTTAAGCGTGGGTAAGCGGCACTTAGGCGCATGCCTCTCGGGTTGGCTCGCGCTTAAGCGTGAGATGTAGAGCTTAGGTGCCAGTGCACAATTTTTAAAATTTTTAATTGTAAGTAAAACACACTATTAGCCTAAGTAAACCACCCCTAAATGGTCTCATAGCACTTAAATGACTATTTTTACTTCTTATAANTACAATTCCTCCTGCTACCATAAATTGACATTTTTCCTAGTTAAGGACTAGATTTGTTTCTTTGCAGTGCTTAAGAACTTTAGATAAATGTTCTAAACATGAGTCAAATGAAGTTCCAAATTTTTAAAAGGTCATCCATAAAGACTTCAATCCCTTTTCAATTATATCACAAAAAATTGCCATCATGCATCTTTGAAATGTAGCAGGGGCATTTCATAAACCAAAGGACATTCTTCTAAAAGCAAAAGTACCATAAGGACTGGTAAATGTTGTTTTCTCTTGATCCTTAGGAGATATTTAAATTTTAGTATATCCATCGAGAAAATAAAAGTAATTGTGCCTAACTAGTCTATCCAGCATTTGATCTAGAAAGGGTAGTGGAAAATGATCTTTCCTAGTGGCAAGATTTAATTTTCTATAGTCAATGCATATTCTTCACCCTATAACTTATCTAGTAGGTATTAACTCATTACGCTCATTCACAGTTACAGTTACTCCTCCTTTCTTAGGAACACAGTCAATTGGACTAATTCATGCACTATCTGAATTAGGGTAGATAATTCCAGCATCTAACCACTTTAAATTTTCTTTTTTAAAAACCTCTTTCATAATAGGATTTAATCTCCTTTGTGGATCAGCCCTGGGTTTGCAGTTTTCTTTTAGATTAATTATATGCATACAAATTTAAGGACTGATTCCTTTAATATTAGCAATTGTCCATCCGAAGGCTTTCATAAAATTTTTCAGAATTTTCATCAACTTTTCTTATTCTTCCTCTGTTAACTTCAAGGAAATTATAACAGGTAAAGTAGAGAAATCTCCTAAAAAGGCATATTTTAAATTTTCAAGAAGTAATTTCAAATCAAGTTCTGGAGGTTTTTTAATAGTTGGACAAAATGATTTATTTTTGTATATCATGTCCAAAATTTCAAAACTTTCTTGAACATAACGTGAATCTTCCTTAAAAGGTTTACATATTGATCAAATTCCTCTTATTGCTCGTGTTTCTAATCTTTTTCTTCAGATTTTTCTTCATAAGTTGTCTTGAAATGACATTCACTCAGATATCTTATAAAATCCATTCTATAGCATTCATCGTTTTTACCTTTTACAGGGTATTTCATTGATTTTGAAATGTTAAAAGTAACAGTTTGATCATTGAAATACACTGTAAATTCTCCTTTCTGCACATCTATCATTGCTCTTCCTGTGGTTAGGAAAGGTCTCCCCAAAATGATAGGTATCTCCTATGGTTAGGAAAGGTCTCCCCAAAATGATAGTTATCTCTTTATCTTCCTCCATATCTAGCATAAGAAAGGTCTCCCCAAAATGATAGGTATCTCTTTATCTTCCTCCATATCTAGCACAATGAAATCAACAGGAATGATCTCCTCAAAATGATAGGTATCTCTTTATCTTCCTCCATATCCAGTACAATGAAATCAACAGGAAAGATAAATTGATCCACTTTGTCCATATCTAGCACAACGAAATCAACAAGAAAGATAAATTGATCCACTTTCACTAGGACATCGTAGCACAATGAAATCAACAGGAAAAATAAATTGATCCACTTTCACTAGGACATCTTCTATAAACCTCCTTTAGGGTATGTTATCGAACGATCTCCTAACTACAGTGTTACAGTAGTAGGGATTATTTCTTTTAATCCCAATCTTTCAAATATTAGTAATGACATAAGGTTAATGCTTGCACCTAAATCACATAAAGCTTTCCCATAAAATCTGTCTCCTATCGCACATGGAAAATGTTGGCGGCGCAATTTTCTCTACTAATTTGGACCATAGCAATGGCGACTAGTGACTATCTTGCTCATTTAGTGTCCTTATCCTTTCTAGTACTGAGCATTTTTGGCCATTTTAAGGCACTGGTGAGGTTGGTTCTTTCATTAGTGCTGTGTTACTTCCTTTCGAGGCTTCTCGGACTCTCTTTTTCAAAATTGTGGCTAGGTTATTGTTCCATTGAAACTTACTTCTCTGTTTACTGAAATGTTTGCTGTAATGGAGAATACCCTCACTCAAGCTGATCCAAATTTTGTTGGAAAATCCACTTTTGCTTAAGTTGTTGGCGTTAGTGCTGCTAGCTTGGGAGATAGATTGTTATTCCCTCAGGAATACCATGATTTCTTTGAGTGGAGTGATGTTTTTTCTCTCTTTAAAAAAGGTAGCATGAAGAGCGAAAACATGCTCTTATTTTCACTGAAGTTGAGCCCACTGAACTTAACGATGGGTGCAAATTCACACTGATAGGAAAATTTCCTTTGGGCCACCACAAAATGGTGATAATCAGGAAAACCTTTGACACAATGAAGCTTTTAGGCTCATGGAAGGTGGGGCCGTTTGATGGTAGGCATGTGATTATTCAATTGATTAAATAAGAGATTATGCCAATATTTTTTCTAAAAAGATTATTTACATTGAAGACCAACCAATGAAAATATTAAAGTGGACACCTGCCTTTGATCCTTCATAAGAACCACCCTTCATTATTCCTATTTGGTTCAAGCTTCTAAGATTAAAGTTATATTATATTCATCACAAAGTACTCTTTTCCATTGGTGCTCTATTGGGCAGACCAATGAAGCTTGACATCTCAACATATAACCTATCTAGACTATTTGTTGCAAGAATATTAGATGATAGGGACATCACACTCTACCCCATTGAGGAGGTTTGGTTGGGGACTAAGCATAATGGGTATTGACAACCCATTTTAACTAAGAAAAGGCCTTAATACTGCAATCATTGCAAAATGTTTATGCAAAATGATGATAAATGCTATAGTCTGCACTCACAGCTTAAACCAGGAGGCACTACTAGGAGATCTGCTAACACTGCTAATAAAGGTAAGGAACCTTCTCCAGCAACTGATAATGCAACAATTCTTGCTGATTTACCTTGAAATGTTGAATGCATTAGTGCTGCCAATATGATTCCTTTCCCACTAGATCAAGATCCTACTAAACATCCAGATGTTTTGGTTCATCAGGTTGGATTTAATCCTAAACCGCATTGGGATGAAGCCAATCTTATTGCTATTGATTCTTCTCTTGTTTCTCCTAGGGAAACAAATTTTCAAGCAGCCCACCAAGATCCCAACCACTATTCCATTCTTACTGGTAATTTAGAGGTTCCTCAACATGAAACAAAGTTTGAGACTGATGCACATTGCTTATTTTAGGGTGTTGTACCTGAACTCAATCAGTTGGATGGTCATATTATGTATCAGCTGACTGACATATGTACAAATGAATGGAAAATACAAAAAGGTAGCAAGAGGAAAAAGAAGGGATGGGCTAAACTACAACACCTCTTGGATGACCAAACCTCATTTCGGGTGAATCCATCAACAATTCTTTCTGCCCCCTACCCAAAACTAGAGGGATAGGTAAAACCCTCTCACAATGATTTAGTTCTTATGTTAGAACATTTGAGGGGTTGCACACCCATCCTCCCTCAAAAGATTAATCTATCTAGTCAAAATACACAAAACTTGGTGCTTTTCTCTATTGGAGCCAATGGNGACAATTCTTTCTGCCCCCTACCCCAAAACTAGAGGGAAGGGTAAAACCCTCCCATAATGATTTAGTTCTTATGTTGGAACATTTGAGGGGTTGCACACCCACCCTCCCTCAAAAGATTAATCTATCTAGTCAAAATACACAAAACTTGGTGCTTTTCTCTATTGGAGCCAATGGACACCAAACACCCTCAAAATAAACTTAAAAATTTCCCCAAATTTAGCCATTATGCTAATATCGGTAATACAATCTGGTTCTTTGCTTGAACTGAGATGCAGTGGATTTTTCTAGTTAATCATTCTCAATTCATTCACTTACAATTTTTTGTTGGTGCACAAATGGGCTTTGCTACTTTCANAATGCTAATATCGGTAATAAAATCTGGTTCTTTGCTTGAATTGAGATGCAGTGGATTCTTCTAGTTAATCATTCTCAATTCATTCACTTACAATTTTTTGTTGGTGCACAAATGGGCTTTGCTACTTTCATCTATGTTAGCTACAATGTTAACTTACTGCAAACCCTTTGGCAGGATTTATCACAACTGAGTCATTACATCAACTCTTTATTGATTCTGGGAGGAGATTTCAACTGCATTGTTTCACCTACTGAGAAGAGGGGTGGGAGGTCTCCTTTGGACTCTTGCATGACTAAATTCAATGAATTTATCACTGAGGATGCACCTTTTGATTTGGGTTTTCAAGGCCCACCGTTTACCTGGAGAAGGGGAACTTTTTGGGAAAGATTAAACAGAATGTTGGGGAACACACAATGGCTTCAAAAATTTTATTATACACATGTCGCTCATCTTGTTATGGAAGGTTCTAATCACAGACCACTACTATGTGACATTAGCAATTTTAAAATTACTGTTCGTTCTTCCTTCAGGTTTCAAAATATGTGGGTGCTTCACCCTGATTTCATCAAGGAAATAGAGAAAGTCTGGGTTGTTGAATAGGATGCCAACCTCTGGAGTAATCTATGAAAGCTTAAAAAAAAAGGTGGCTTCTCACCTTAAAAGTTGAAACTGGAAGAAATTTGGGAATGTTCAGGAAAACTTAATAGCTGTTGAGGAGGAGGTTTTCAAACTAGAAGCAAACTTTCAGCTGGGGTTAACTTCTGAAGCTGATCTCCATACTGTTAATGAAAATTTGCCTGCACAAACTAATTTCTATGATACTTTCCTGAAATAGAAGCCTGCCATAACTAAATTCACTGAGGGGGATCGGAATTTAAGCTATTATCATGCATGCATTAATTTTAAAAGGAAGTGCAATATGTTTCTATCCATTAATAATTCTGATGGGCAAAAACTCACCACTGCTAAAGTCATTTCTAAGGATGCTACAGATTACTTCCATAAGCTATTTAATTGCATGAGTACTTCTAGACCTCCTATTGAGGAACACCTTTTCACTGAATGCAGAGAGATTCTTCAGAGTTTGGATATCTCCCAGATCCATGTGGAAGATGAAATTAAAATGGCACTTGATTCTATTGATGGTATCAAGGCTGCTGGGTCTGATGGGTTATCTGCCATCTTCTATAAAGCTGCTTGGTCTAGTATTAAGACTGATGTCATCCTTGCTGTGCAAAATTTTCTCCAGGGGGTGGATCCACCAAGGCATTTCACTGCTTCAACTATTACCTTAATCCCTAAAAAATAAACTCAGGAGAAATTGAGTAGATTTTAGACCAATTATCTTAACTAATGTGATCTTTAAAACTATCAAAAAAATCTTATTGTTCAGATTACAAGCCCACTTGCATAAAATGATTAGTGCTAATCAAACTGCCTTTGTGAAAGAAAGGCCTATCTAAGATAAAATTGTGCTAGCTCAGGAACTCTTACTGTATTTGGATAGAAGATGTAGAAGGAACAATGTCATTTTCAAACTTGAAATCAAGAAAGCTTATGACACCATTAACTAGTACTTTATATTACAGACTCTTTCTGCTAGGGGGTTTCAAGCTAGTTTTATACAGCTTATTCATAGGTGGCTCCAATGCAATGCTCGTTCTATGTTGGTGAATGGAAAAAGTCATGGATTTTTTAGTGCCTCTAGGGGAATTAAACAAGGTGATCCTTTGTTTCTAACTATTTTTATCTTGGCATTTGTTTATTTATCTAGGCTTCTCAATCATATGTTTGTTAATTCTCTCTATTTGGCATACAAACACAAGTCTAATATTGATATTTATCATCTCTACTATGCTGATGATATCATATTATTTTGTAATGCTTCCAAGAATGCTATCAAAGCTCTCTTTCAGGGCCTCGATCATTTTCAAATAACATCAGGTATGGAGCTTAATCACCAAAAAATGCAAAATATACTCAGTACTCAGTCCAAGGCACAAACCAAACAATGGATCACTAATTACACTGGATTCTTCATTTCTTCCCTTCTCATCAATTACCTGGGTGTACAATTGATTAAGGGGAGGACAAAGCAAACCCTATTCAATGAGATTACTGAAAAGATTAAAGCTCAGCTACAGTGTTGGACTAATTCATTTCTATCCAACGGAGGGAGGAACACTTTACTAAAAAACATTCTCAGAACTATTCCATCTTATGCTTTAAAAAAGTTATGTATGAAGAAAAGTACACAGATCTGGCTAGGGAGGATTTTCAATAAATTTCTTTGGGCTGGGCAAAAAAAAAAAAAACAGTACAACTGTCTTTCATCGCAGAAGCTATGCAAACCCTTACAGGCAAGAGGCCTTTGATTTAAAAGCTTTTAGCATTTAAGTTTTATCAAATTATGCAAACTATGGATCAAGTTTAGAGCCCAAGGCTGTGTTTGGTCTAAATTTATGATGGGAAAATACTGTAAGAATGTTCATCCCACTCTTGCGTCAAAGAAGTTAGGAGATTCCAGACTTTAGGCATAGCTACTGGCCATTAAGAATCAAGTTGAAGAATTATTCATCTTAGAATTAGGGGAGAGCCAGATTAATTTCTGGTTCGATCAGTGGAATTGTAATGGTGAAAAGCTCTATCAAGGCAATACAAGCAACTGCTACACCAGTCGAGTGAAAGATTACTGGACTGAGAATCAGTGGATTTGCAGTTTGCTAGATGCTTTATTAACCCCTGATAAAAAACATGAGGTAGGGAATACGCCAATCTTTCTTGGACAAAAGGATAAAGTTGCTACCATGCAACCTCCTTCACAAAAGCTCTCTTCATTCATTTACCACAAATTCTTTCAGTGGAATCTAGTGATCTGAGCTAAAGATGTTTGGGGAAAGCTGCTCACCCCATCCATGTATTTTTTCAGTTGAAGGCTCTGGCTAATGCTGCTACCTACAAATGACATTCTGAAGCTTAAAAGGTTAAGGGGGGCTTCCTATTACTGCCTCTGTAATGCTTAAGAGGAGTCCTTGGACCATCTATTTTTTACATGCCCATTCTCTAAACAGGTTTGGTATAGACTCTTGGATCAGTTAAAAGTGGGAAGATTCAAACTAAGATGGGACAAATTCACACTTTGGTGGTCTGGTTGGAATGAAGCCAAGTTATCTGTTATTCCATGCATTTTTTGCCTAGTTTCCTTGGATGTCTAGAAACAAATCCAATTATGAATAGAAGCAGCCTTTGGTGAAGGGTGTGGTCATAAACTACACCTCCTACATCAAGAAACTTATCCAGCACTATAAATTCACTAACATTTGCTTGAATTATGTTTCCATCGCTAAAGAAAAACTGCTAACTCCTCCCTCTCTTATTAGTTGGACACCCGCTTTCGCCAATTCGTTAACACTGATTGTAGTTACTCCAATGGGGATGTTGACATTGGTGGAGTGTTTAGAAAGTCTAATGGGAAGTGCCTCCTGCATTTTTATTCTCCAACCGTGGCAATGGATTCCTTGGAAGCTGAGATGATTGCAATTTATTGGGCCATCTACATTGCCAATATTTGTAAGTTACCATTCCTATTGGTGGAATCAAATAGCCTTAATTGCATCAAGATAATGAAGAATCTTGAAACTCATCCTTGGCACATTAAGAAATGGAAAAGCAAGAGCCTCCATACCTTCAATCTATTTCTATTGTCCCCACTCACATTCCAAGGGAAGGAAATGGACCTTCTCATTGGTTAGCTAATTTAAGTAAGAATTCTGAGTAGTGTTTTGTTGGTAATTCATACCCCCCAACCACCACCACCTTTAACTTTTTTACTTCATCGGGATAAGCTGTCAATTCCCCATCTCAAGATCAGGTAGATGTACTTCATGTTTATTTAATATATGTTGCCTATGAGGCAATGTTTGACAATATATATATTATTGTATAAGGGATGGAGCTGGCGGCTGGAGAAGGAGCTCTTCCATGGTTTTTGGGGAGATGAAGTTCTGCAGCTGGTGGTGGTGGTTGGGGGGTGTTGTCAAGGAGGGGAGGTGTGTCCTTCGCTTCCTTTAGACTACTCTTGGGGGTTTTCTCTCTTTGGCCTTTCCCGGTCTTAGAGTTTTTAGATTGGTTACTATTCCAATGAGTTGGGGCTTCTTATTTTCCCTATCTGCAATCTCTTTTTTTGTTTTGGAAGTTCAGAGGCCTAACACTTCCTATTGTTCCACTGGGGGGCACTAGTTTTTCTGTTTGTGGCTAATATAAAGTTTTTCACTTCAATGGTTACTCATATAGATGTCCACAATGATTCACAGTGGAAAAAAAGCTACCTATGCTAGTGTTGTTGGTAAAGCCAATGATACCCCCTTCAAGATCCTACAATGTTGATATTCCCCCAGGAATTTCATGATGCAGCTGCTGGTAAGGGTGTTTGCCCTTGCATCCTCCCCCTTGGCTCTAAAGAAGGAGAAAATGCTATGTACTTCTCTGATATTGAGATTGCCTCTTTACATGAAGAAGTTAGATTCACTATAGTGGGAAAGTTCCAATTGGGCCACCCCAAAATGGATCTTGTTAGAAGTTTCTTTGATTCCCTTAATTTTATTGGACAGTGGAAGCATGGATTGATTGATGGAAGACATCTACTTATCCAAGTATCAATGGAAGAAGATTATGCCAGGTTATTTGCAAAACAAGCAGTGGTGATTGCTGGGACTACAATGAAAATACAGAAATGGAATAAGGATTTCAACACAACCAAGGACCCTCCTGTGGTTCCTGTTTGGTTTAAGATGCCTGAACTTCCATTACCTTACTTCAAGCTTATTGATCTTTTTAATATTGAGAGAGATTGGGCACACCCCTTAAGGTAGATGCTCCCACCTTTAAGAAAGCAAGGCCTGCATTTGCAGGAATTCAAGTTGAAAGAGACATAACACTCCCAGAGATTAAGAGGATTTGTATTAGATCAGAGGCTGAAGGATTTTTGCAAGAAATAGTTGTTGAACAAAAACCTTTTTACTACCAACATTGTAAAATGTTTGGCCATACCATTAAGAGATGCTATAGGCTTCACCCCCCAACAAGGAAAACTTCAGTCCAGAACTCAAGGGAGGCTGGTTAGGTTGTTTAACAAATCCAAAGTACTAATGCTAATGAGATTAGTTAGTTAAATGACATTAGAGCTGTTAAGCAATTTAGAGTCAATTCCAGTGCTAAAAATAACTCTCCACATAATTATGATGATACTCCCTCTAGAGATCTTTTGGGGGAACTATCTGACTCACAAGCATCCCCAAGGAGAGTTGTGAGAACAGAAGTCAATGAAGTTGTTATAATTAATCCCCCTTCTCCTTCACTTGAAGGGAATGGGAAAAATGTTCAGAACTACCTTCCCGACAAAGAGATTGGGAAAACAATTGTTGATACTTCTGTGGCTAAGCTAAAAAAAGATCTTGAGGAAGACTGGCATGTTCAGAGTGCTAGAAAGAAGAAAAAATAAGAAATCTGAGGTGCAACGACTTTAACAAGGAACAAGCTCTATGAAGAATGAAGGGAAGGTTAGGGCTAAGAATGGTTCCCCCTCTAATTATAATAGAGGCAGAACCAGATCAAGGTCTCAACCATCTATTCAACTCCCAACTATCAATAATTAATATTCTATGTTGGAATATTAATGGTTCTCTATGTTTAACTTTTTATGTTGGAATATTAGAGTGGCTCACCCCTCCTCACTAAAGAGATTGAAATATCTCATAAGAACCCATAAGATTTAATGTTTCACTATTCTTGAGCCCATGGTTACTAAATATCCCCATAATATCACTAAAAAAGTTTGCTAATTTCATTTTATTTGCTAATTCAAATAATAAAATCTGGCTATTTGTCACCTTGCTTCTTGATCATCCACAATTTCTTCATATGCAACTTTCTCTTAGAGCACAAGTGGGATATGCTACCTTTGTCTATGCAAGCTATTTTCCTTTTGAAAATATAAATAAAAATTGTTTTGCGCCAAATAGGAGCAATCATATTCTTTACTCATTTTTTAGTGCATAAAGAACGTTGACTAATCGAGAGTTTGGTCCCTAATTCTGTAGTTAGGCTGGGAGGATATCGGCTGTTACTCCAGAACTCCCACTACTCCCTTCCCTGAGGGCTAACAATCTCGCATCAGTTCTGAATCAACTGGACCAAATTGAAGATTTTAATATGTCACCTTAAAATCTCTATTTCTGCATCTAACAAAGTATATTTCCCTAATTATTTGCGCCCAACTCCATGGATGACATATTCTCCCATGAAATCAAATGTGATTATCTCCATCTTATTGATATCATTGCCCTTTCAAAACATATGTTTCTTAACATATTTTAACATTTCAATTGGTCAGATTGAAAAGTAAATGACGATTAGAGTTCAAATCATCACAAATTATTCACATTTAAAAACCATATAAAAAATCAATTCTTCACAAAACCATATCTCAAAGTGGGGAGAAGTGTAAATAATACTACTCAGAATTCATGAGAAAGATATGATAAAACATGGATTTCATATATTAAAACAAGTTTAAAAAATAAAAGAAATTAAAGAAACAACTTATCTCACAATCCTTCTCAAGAAAATCTATAGAAGTTCTCTTCAAGCCTTTCTCTCTTTATAAGAACTCTTAGTTCTCTCCTAGAAGTGTAATGAAGATGAAATTTATCACCTTCCCTCTCCTTTTACAATCCTTGAAGAAAATTTCTAAGCTCTTGACTTGTCTCTTTCTCTTTATCTCTTCCTTTTGCCCCCATTACACGCACTCACAAAAAAACCTCCTCAAGCCCTAAACTTCCCTATCTTTTGTAAGAGGTTTCCTCCCTCTAAAAAGAATTCAAAATTCCCTCCAAATTATTTATTAAAAAAATAACTCTTTTGAACTCAAAAGACATGTCCATTGATCCAAGAGACATATCCCTTCGTAAAAGAACCTTCCATAGTGACTAGATGCATTGAATCACTCTAATGGGTATTTAAAACAAGTGTCCCTTTGAAAAATTATGAAAAATTTGTCTCAAACCACCTTAATCCACAAAAAATCATCTCTGGCGCATCTTGCCCCAGCTATCTATCAAATGGCACATCTAGCGCCAATCTGGAGCATCATGTGTCAGTTTGCTGAAGATTGCACTGTTTTGGGTTTTAGCGCATCTTGCACCAATCTAGCACATCTCGGGCTAGTTCTCTTTATGTTTGCGCATCTTGCGCCAATCTGGTGCATCTTGCACCATAATCCAAACTTTCATTGTTTTGGCTCCAAAATTTATCCTTTTGCTACTTTTTCTCCAAATTTCTAAAATTGTACCTGCAACAAAAATATGAAAATATCTTTCTTTAAAGTGCAATATCACAAAAAATAAACATAAAATATTAAAACTATATATTATTTTGGTGTATCACCTTTCAAATTATAACTAGACCTAAATCTAGAAGGGATATAACTTTTGGAGCTATGAGGGCTTAGAAACAGCAAACCTCTAAGTGTATTAAAATGAACTTTTGTCCCAAAGAATACCTTAGCAAGTGAGGTTGACCTCTACATAGCTCCCCAGCCAGACAAGAAAACATAATTTACAAAAAAGGAAGACATGGATACATGGACCACAACCTAGAGATAAGGATCACTACATGTTTTGAAATACAACATGATAACATCAGTGGAATATGGGATGTTGTATTTGGTATTTCAAAAAATTAATAAGGATGTTTGTATCCAGTAGTTTATGAAGGACTAACATATTTTTAAAATTTTCATTATGTGCAATTGATTCGAAGGTCGTTGAATTGATCATGCCTTAGTTCCAACTGATGAATAAAGAAGGACATTTAAAAGAGGAAAGAAAAGGAGAGAAATTTCAAATTTTAAAGAAACCTAAAAAAAATTGAAATTTTAAAATCAAATTCAAATCCTTCTTCTGAACTGGCAAAGTTGAATCTCTTTTAGTCTTATCAGTACTGTTTTCCTGTAACTTCCATAAATCTCATAACATTTCACAAATTCCAAAAAATTTCCATGAATTCCAAAAATTTCCTTGAATTTCATAATTCCAAACAAAATTCATAAAATCTCATTACCATTAAAAATTTTTTAATCTCCACAAATTCCATAAATTACATGAATTTTAGTAAACAAAAGAAATCAAAATTAAATGAAAACGATGAGAAGTGAGACCACCTTAAAAGAAGTAAAGTTTCTAATTCAGTGTTACCATAGTATGGATGTTAGACCATCTTAAATGTAGTAAGGTTTTCATCTGAATGTAATGGTTAAAATTAAATTGAGAGGATGAAGAGTATTACCACCTTAAATGACGTAAGATTTATGATTTTGCATTACCTTAGGATGGATGTAAACCAACTTAAATGGAGTAAGGTTTTCCTTAATGTAATCATTAAAATTAAATTTGACAGGATGAAGAGTAAGACCATGATAAATGGAGTAAGGTTTCAAATTTTGTGTTACGTTAGGATGGATGTAAGACCACCTTAAGTGAAGTAAGGTTTTCCTTCCTAAAGTAATTGTTAAAATTAAGTTGAGAGGATGAGGAGTAAGACCACCTTAAATGGAGTAAGGTTTCAGATTTTGTGTTACCTTAGGATGGATGTATGTCCACCATAACTGAGTAAGGTTTTCATTCCTAATGTAACAGTTAAAATTAAATTGAGAGGATGAGGACTAAGAGCACTTTAAATGAAGTAAGGCTTCTGATTCTGTGTTACATTAAGATGGATGTGAGACCATCTTATGTGGAGTGAGGTTTTCCTTAATAATGCAATTATTAAAAGTAAATTTGAGAGCAGAAGGAGTAATACCACCTTAAATGGAGTAAGTTTTCTAATTTTGCACTACCTAAGAATAGATCTAAACCCCCCATTAATGGAAAAATGTTTCTTTATATAATGTAGTAAAATTCAAAATTTAAGTATAGGAGTAAGAATCCCTTAAATGGAGCAAGGCTTCTGATTCCTTCATTACATCTTAGGACAGATGTAAAGCCCGATTTAATATAGTAAGGTTTTCCTTCCTAATGTAGAAAACTTCAAATTATTAGGATCCGAGTAAGACCCCCATAGATAGAGCAAGGCTTCTGATTCATTCATTACATCTTAGGTTGGATCTAAAGCCCACTTTAATGGAGTAAGGTCTTCCTTCCTAATGTATCAAAATTCAAATTTTGAGGGCGGGAGTAAAACCAACTTAAATGAAGCAAGATTTCATATTCCTTCAATTAGTACTTAAGTTGGACTCACGTTCTTTCCATCTCAAAATTGAATCTTTTTTTCACCTCTTTGGTTATATATGAGTCTCCGACGTTCTTTCCCAATGTTATAGATATTTTCTTCAACTAGCACTCAAGTTGGATGTTATTCCTTGTGCTTTCCTGCTTGATCTAGTCTTCTTATCAAAAAAATTCCCCAAGCTATCAAATTTTTAACAAGAAATCTTTTCTAACTTCCACCATCAAAATCTCAAAAAATGGAAACTTTCAAAGAAAAGAATGAACAAAAAAACAAAACACATAATTTAAGAATTTTAATCAAATACATTCCACTAGGTACCTCAAATCCCTGGTGAAAGTTCTCAAATTTTCAACACAAATTCAATCTCAAATTTATTTTGATCTTTAGTCTGTCTTAATTATTTTTTCTTATACAACCCATTCAATTTTTTTCGATCCTTTCGACCAACACCAATATGCACGGTGTGCTTATTTAGCAAACTGACCCGACCCGTAATTACATGCTTTTTTAATCTCCCAAAATTTGCTAGAAAATATGTCTCAAATTATATCTAGCGACTAGTGTGAACAAAACTAATGATTTATAAATTATATAATAATTTTTTACAGTAGGGGTGCTACGCAAGTATACATTTCGTTTCAAATTATAAACGATTTTCCTTAAAAATCCCAATATCAATCCCACGAGGAAAGTGGTTATTCTTAAAATCAACTTACATAATTTCTATTTAATTTGCAAATTAAACATATAAGAGGTCTATAATGATATGCTTACTATAAATTACTACTAAAGAGTTAAAAAAAAGTAACAACTAAATGTAACAGCTTAACAAAATATAACAGTGAATTTGGATATTATGGAAAACCTTTCCCCTTGTCGAGAGATTTTAAGCTATGTAGGATTCAAGTGATTTAAAAAAAAATTGATGTATTGTGACAAATAGAAGCATGTCTTATTCTTTATTCCCTCTCATGACAATTAGAAGCTTGTCTTATTCTTTACCTCCTCCCAGTGCTAGCAAATAACATTGGCTAACTTAAGGCCAATTCCTTAACATCACGATTCCGCATCACAATTATATAGTATCTCACCTCTAGATGCCCCTAAGCCTATGACATTATAATGGTCGAATCCCAGGGTCAGGGTATTAAACCTTAAGCCAAATTGATAAGAATCTAGCTTGTCACTCTAGATCTAACCAATTCTATGTTTATCAAAACATATCTCCCTATTTATTTGCACTCCCACTTAGGTGATCGTCATGGATCTACCTAGAACAAAGTTTGGTATCCACTAGTTGGTTTCAATCATAGCCCTCCTAGTTCATTATATTTCTTAATGGATTTTAACCTCATAAGTGGCCATTTTATAAAGTAAACGAAGAATCAGTGAAAATACCATCACAAATTTTAAAATTAAAAAGAAGTCCTTAAATCATTCTCATCCTTCAAGACTAATTCCAAAATGCAAGGAGAAAGAAATGAAACTACTCAGAATTCATAGAGATTAAATAAAAATAAAACATTTGCATTGAAACCCAAGTCTTACAATAAAAACTTAAACACAGATACAAAGTACCTTATATCTTCTCCCCAAGTAAACTTCTTGAGTTTCCTTTAAGAAATCTCCAAACTTTTACACACTAAAACACACTCACACTTACACTTAAACACAAAATAAGAAAACCCTAATTTACTATAGTTGGACAATTGATGTTTTGAAGCTCTAAAAGGTCTCTAAATTCATTTAAATCCTTCTCATTTATAGAAAAATGAAAATAATCAAGGGTTGTTTCAAACACCCTACAAAATTTAGTAAAATTCAATGAATCATCTAGAAGGGTAGTTTCTAGCGCTATGGTGTCAGTCTGGGGCATTATAGCGTCCATCTGGTTGGAGTCGGACTCTATTAACGCTAGGGGTGGCGCTATAGCACCACCTATATTTGCCCATTTTTTCTTCATTTTTCCCTCATTTTCTCTAAATGTCCATTTTAAGTAACTAAAACCAAAAACATGCAAAATAACTTCCTTTAAAGTGGAATATCATCAATATATAAAGTGGAATATCATCCAAACTGTGGTTCCCCTTTGGTTTAAATTTTCTGGCCATGGACCAAAGAAGAGGGTAGAATTTCTAATGGTGAGGGTTCCATGTCTAGTTTTCTAGGAATAATCAACAGGAAAAGTCCTATGGCTGGACCCTAGGCTATTAAAGAGGAGAAACTAAACCTCAACCAAAATTGAGGTCAACATGGTCCAAAAGGGTATGCCACTGAATTTCTTTCCTGCAAAAAAACCAAATCTTGTTACTTTTTTTGCATAATATGAAAAACCTTGGAACTTACTAATGATTCTTTGAGGATTTTGCTGAACCATAGGCTCTAAGATGGCAAAACACCAAATTTTGTATTTTTTGATAAGATGGATCAGTCTGTTTAAGGACTGAGCATGGGCAATGCCCCTTATGTTCCAAAATAATAAATTAATCATGGGGGGGGGATTGATATGGAGAGAGGGCTAAGATGTGGATCTAATCCTTCCTTTAGAAGGAGAAGGCCCAACCATCTTCAAGACACCAGTACTCATATTGATCCCTTCTTTTAGTTTCTGAACTTCTGAAAGTTGTTTTTTATTTTTCTTTGATTTTTGGATTTGCCATTCCTCCTCCAATAGTAGTTTCATCTCAGCCATTCCCCTCTTCAAAGGGGCTTCAAAGGCAGTGGTATCAGTCAAGTTTTCCTTTCTGGTTATCTCAACTCCACTATGGGAGTCATTTGAGTTAAGTGGGGTAATAATGTTAATTTCATTTTAACTCCTCCCTGAAGTATCTTGGGGATGTATTTGTTGGAGCATTGGAACCAAAAGGAGTTGTGGAGCTTTTGGATGTTCCCAATATATCTTCCTTATTAACTATTGGAGTTGGTTCCACACATAGTGTGGTTTCTTGAGAAATAGACTGACTGAGCTTTTCATGAGTGTGCACATTTTTTTTTAGAGGGGGTGAAGCTTGAAACATCTATCTATGGTGTGTCCAACCATCTTGCAATGGTGGTAATAATAAGGTTTCTGTTCTAATACTACATTTTGCCAAAACCCATATGTGTCAGAGCCAATCTAAAGCCTTTTAATTTCAGGGAGAGTAATATCTCTCTCAATTAGGATTCTAGTTAGACCTGGTCTTGCTTTATTATATGTAGGGGTATCAACCTTCAAAGGTCTTCAAGTGCACATCCAATATTGAAAAGAGCATTGAGGTTTAAATACTAAAGTGGAAGGCCAGGAAATTTAAACCAAAGGGGAACCACAGGTGGCTCCTTGCTAAGATCAAACCCAGGCTCCCACTTCAAAATCTTCATGGTGGTTCCTCCTATCTGAAGGGATTGTTTTGCAAACCAAAAATCAATTTAGGTTAAGCTAGCCATGACATTAAACTCAATGAATTGAAAAACTTGGTGTAAATGATTATCATAAAAGGTTTAAAAAATATTTGGAGTGATTTTAAATTGATTTGGAGGGTCAATTTGAAGGACTTTGGGAATTTGATCAATTTGGGATTTTGTGTTAGAATTTGGTTTAGGCTAGGCTAAAGTTGGGCTATGTCAAAATTGAGGTTTCAAAATGGTCTAGGGGGATGTTATGAAGAGTTCTCCACATTAATTTGGTGCCAATTTTGGGGTTAGGGTATTCAATTTTGTGGAATTTGGGCACATGGCTAAATTGGGGAAAATTTGGGAATTTCGGATTTGGGTTGAAATTGAGTGAATTTGAAGCTTGTCCAAGGCTAATTAAGGATTTAATTTGGTGTGTAGGAATGTTATAAGGGGTTTGAGATTCAAATTGGAGCAAGTGAGTGGGCTCTACAGTTCAATTGGGTGAGAATAGGCCATATGGTCAAAATTAAAGATTTTGGTTTGGATTGATACACAATGTGGGTCAATTGGACTTGGATTTGGTTTGAATTGAATTTTATCATGATTAATTTGAGTTTAGGATTGAAATTGGAGAACATTGGGATCAAATTGGTGGACTTTTTGGGTGAATTAGGGTAATTAAGCCTTTAAGGACAATTTGAGGCTTTTGGTCAAAATGGGTCAAATTTGTCAAATTAGGTTCAATTGAAGAGTCCAATTTGATTTTAGGGACATTTGAAATGATTTTATGGTTTTACGAATTTTTGGGCCAGCAAGGGTATTTTGGTAATTTTAGAATTTGAGGAGGTTTTGTGCAATTTGGGGGCTTTCAAATGGTTTGAAATTATTTTTTAACAAATTTGGGTACTTGGGTGAAATTGAGAATTTTGTTCAAACTTAAGGTTTCGGGGTGTTTTGGTAAATTGGGTAGATTTTGGGTGAATTAGGGTAATTAAGCCTTTAAGGACAATTTGAGGCTTTTGGTCAAAATGGGTCAAATTTGTCAAATTAGGTTCAATTGAAGAGTCCAATTTGATTTTAGGGACATTTGAAATGATTTTATGGTTTTACGAATTTTTGGGCCAGCAAGGGTATTTTGGTAATTTTAGAATTTGAGGAGGTTTTGTGCAATTTGGGGGCTTTCAAATGGTTTGAAATTATTTTTTAACAAATTTGGGTACTTGGGTGAAATTGAGAATTTTGTTCAAACTTAAGGTTTCGGGGTGTTTTGGTAAATTGGGTAGATTTTGGGGGCAAAAGGCTAAGTTAGGTATTTTGGTGAAATTGAGGTGCCAACCACCCTATTTGAGCTATGGAACAGTGGAGTCTCCATTTCTATGTACTGGTCTTATCTAAACCCTAGTCTAGCAACTGGGTTTAGGGGACCATCTACATGAGTCTCCCAAAAGATCAAGGGATCAAAGTCAACAAGTTTGGGTTTAGGGTTGTAAGTGGGATGTAATGTACAAGTGAGTGAAAGTGTATGCACCAGCGCAGTACCAACACCTAGAGGGTTGACCCTAAGGCCAAACAATCCTATGGGGACTCCCCTTGAGCTCCCCCATATTGGCCCCACCTATTAAGTGCTAGAGGTTAGGACCAATATGTGGCACTTCAAGTTGAGCAAGTGAGTGAACTAGCTCCAGACCAACACCTCGGGCCAAACTTAAGGTCAAGCAGTTCTATGGGGACTCCCCTTGAGCTTCCTCTATAGTGGTCCCACCTATTAAGTGCTAGAGATTAGGGCCAGTATATGGAACTTCCAGTCGAGAACAGAAGAGTTTAGAGTTCTTAAAAGTGAGGGTTCCTTCTCTAGTCCTCTAGGAATAGTGAATAGAAAAGTCCTATGGGTAGACCTTAGGTTACTAAAGAGGAAACTAGACCTCAACCAAAAGTGAGGTCAACAAAAGGACCCCCAATAGATTTGGTGTGCTGAGCAAGCACACCGCACATATTGGCGTTGAATGACGAGATCAACAACACCAACACAGACTTCAAAGTCAGCAGACCTAGAATGAAGAGCATAATTGAGTGACAGTTGTTTCTACTGGGGAATAACGGAGATTCTCATCAGGTAAAAGAAAGGATAGTTCGGGCACAATAGTCGAACATACCAACATTCCCAGCAAATATTCGATTCAATTTGAATATCTTAGAGATTTAGTTTGGATTTTGATTTAAAATTTCAAAGAGATGAAATTATGCTTAAGGAAACCAGATTAAGTGGAAAACACAAGCGCTAAAAATGTATTAGGGC
The DNA here is from genome assembly GCA_002079205.1 of Phalaenopsis hybrid cultivar. Taxonomy (NCBI): domain Eukaryota; kingdom Viridiplantae; phylum Streptophyta; class Magnoliopsida; order Asparagales; family Orchidaceae; genus Phalaenopsis; species Phalaenopsis hybrid cultivar. Next base: position 104,047 of record JXCR01117349.1, read on the forward strand.
ATCAAAGCCTACCCAGAATGTAAGGATGGGAATAAGGCATTAACGCATATCTCGATTGTAAGGATGGGAATAGGACGTCTAAGCATACTTTGAATGTGAGGATGGGAATAAGACATCAAAGCCTACCCCGAATGTCAGGATGGGAATATGACATTGATCCCATTATTGTTTAAATGCAATAGTATAATAATGTATTTGATGATATTTTTCACTTCTATTTTCTTACTTTGCAGCAGAACCAAAAACTTGATCCTGAGAAGATATGAATTTAACTTTTTAATTAATATATATATTGGGATACTACGAAAGTTTACGTATCGTTATCAAGTAATAGAGGTATTTTTTATTAAGAAATGAATATCGAACCCACATGGAAATTCACAATATGCACTACTGATCAACAAACTTTTTATTTCAAAAAGACAATTACTTAAACTATAGATATTTTTATAGTACTTAAAATTCAAATCTTTTTGGTATTTTTGAGATTTTGACAAAACAGTAGCAACTTCTAAAGATAACTTGAGTTTATGTAAAAGAAAACTACTTAATATGAAAATATCTTTCTCTTTGTCATGAATCATTATTAAGTATAGGATTTTTTTTGTGGAAGTATGTAAATTGTGTTGTGTCAAATATGAGAAATATTATTCTTTATGCTTACTAGAGATGCTATAAAGAACATTGGCTAATTTAAAGTTTGAATAGTTCTGAAGACCGGATTTACCCTTACTAGAGATGCTATAAAGAATATTGGCTAATTTAAAGTTTGAATAGTTCTGAAGACCGGCTAGGCAGAGATGTTATAAAGAACATTGACTAATTTAAAGTTTGAATAGTTCTGAAGACCGGCTAGGCAGGGAATAGCTCTCACTTTAGAGTTCCCTCGATTCCCTCAACCTGGGGGCTAACATTTCGTATCAAAACCTAAAATAATAAACCAAGTTGGGGGCTTTAACCCTCCCTTGATTCCCTCCACCTGGGGGCTAACATCTTGTATCAAAACCTAAAACAATAAACCAAACATCGATTCCCTCCACCTGGGGGCTAACATCTCGTATCAGATTGGCCAAATCGAGAAGTAAATCTCCACCTGGGGGCTAACATCTCATATAAAAACCTAAAATAATAAATCAAGTTGGGGGCTTTAGCCTGTCACTTTAAAGGCTTCTAACTCTACACCCTTCAAAGATTATTTTCCTAATTATTTACACTAAATCATAAGAATTACATTCTCATTCATACAACCTCATGTGATTCTTTCCAATTGGTGACTGAGACAATACCTGCCCGGTTCTTACGTGTTCTCACAACAAATTTTAACATCTAGATAGGTCAGATTAACAAGTAAATTAAGTGGATGAAAAACCCACCGTCGGCGGTGTCGAGCCCACCATCGGCGCCCAAGAACAAATCTTCATATTTTTGTCCTTTTCGCTCCAAATCCAACATACCTACAATAAAACATAAAAAATACCTTTATTTAAAGTGCAATATCATCAAAATCAGCGTAGAAGAGGTATGAAAATCTCAACATATTTTCCTTTAATCAAAATCCCCCAAACTTAACTATTACTTGTTCTCATGTAATTTTAGTGCTACATAAAAGTTATGATCTACTGTGGTAAAGATTTAATTCAGAAATACTCTAAGTTTGATTTAAGTAAATACGATAATGAGATTTTCAGAAAAATTTCAAGTAATTAAATTAACTCTGTAGGTACAAGACTATCTAGTCATCAAGNAACAGAGAAAACTACTCAGAACTAATGAGGAAGATACGACAAAACTCAGAATTTATATATAAAAGCAAAATCATACAAACTATAACAAGTAAATAACACTTATCTCTAATTCCTCCCCAGACAAACTCCTCAAAGTTCCTCTGAATCATTTCCTTTCATTACAACACACAAAATTCTTCTTCGAAACGACAAGGAGGATGAAATCTCTCACTTTCCCTCCACTCTTACAATCTCTCTAAGATTTCCTCACAATCTAACCCTAAACTAAACTCTCTACACACTACTGGGGCTCTTAACTTTTCTGAACCTCTTGAACCTCCCTGAACACACTTCTTTTTTCGGCCAAAATCTTCTTTTTAAGTTTTAGAAGAGTTTTTCCAATAGTTGCCTAAGCATCCCTTCAAAAATCGTCCACATTCAATGCACCTTTTGAGATAACTGCTGATATCGCCGTCGACGGCCTTGAGGGCGCCGTCGGTGGGTCTTCTAAAATGTTTGATCTTGAATCTCGGGAAAATCTCTCTGTCGACGCCGTTGGGCTCGCCGTCGGCGCCTTAGTTCAAATCTTCATATTTTGGTCTTTTTCGCTCCGAATTTGCTCCTTTTTGCATCTTTTTGCTCCAATGAACATAATTCATCAAACCTTCAATAAAACATCAAAAATACCTTTCTTTAAAGTGCAATATTATCAAAATTAGTACAAAATAGGTATGAAAATCTCAACATATTCTCCTTTGGTCAAAATCACCCAAACTTAACTATTACTTGTCCTTAGGTAATTTTAGTCCTATATAAAAGTTATGATCTATTGTAGTAAAGTTTTAATTCAGAAATACTATAAATTTGATTTAGGGTAAATATCATAGTGAGATTTTCAGAAAAAAATTAAGTAATTAAATTAACTCTGTAGGTACAAGATTATTTAGTCATCATGTTTAAGAGTTCTAGTTTTCTATTCATTTCAAGAATGACTATATGTTGTAATATCAAGNCTTTAATTCAAAAATACTATAAGTTTAATTTAAGTAAATATCATAGTGAGATTTTCAAAAAAATTTCAAGTAATTGAATTAACTCTGTAGCCACAAAATTATCTAGTCATCAAGTTTAAGAGTTCTAGTCTTCTANAGTTGAATTAACTCTCTAGCCACAAGATTATCTAGTTATCAAGTTTAAGAGTTTTAGTCTTCTATTCATTTCAAGAATGACTATATGTTGCAATATTAAATCACTTAGAATATCCAAAAGATAGGAACATCATGAGAACTCTACTAGTAAAAGACCTATTCCCACTTAGAATATTCAAATGATAGGAACTTCATGAGAACTCTACTAGTAAAAAATCTATTCCATACTGTAGCCACAAGATTATCTAGTCATCGCGTTTAAGAGTTCTAGTCTTCTATTCATTTCAAGAATGACTATATGTTGCAATATTAAGTCACTTAGAATATNAATCAAAAGTACCTTTCTTTAAAGTACAATATGATCAAAAACAATATAAAATAGGTATGAAAATCTCAACATATTTTTCTCTAGTCAAAATCCACCAAATTTAACTATTACATGTCCTCAAGTAATTTTAGTACTATATAAAAGTTATGATCTACTGTAGTAAAGTTTTAAATCAGAAATACTATAAGTTTGATTTAAATATATATCATAGTGAGATTTTCAGAAAAAAATCAAGTAATTAAATTAACTCTATGGCTGCAAGATTATCTAGTCATCAAGTTTAAGAGTTCTAGTCTTCTATTCATTTCAAGAATGACTATATGTTGNTTTTGTCACTCTAAAATCTCAAATTCTACGCCCGATAATTTTATTTTCCTATTTATTTGCACCCAACTTTCAAGGACTTTGACCCCCTAAATCTTGGATGTAATCTTCACTTTATTTGTAAAACTCAACATATTTTAACAAATCAATTGGCTAGACTGAAAGTAAATTAAGACCAAGTGAAAAGATCATCACAACTTCTTTAACATTCTCATTGCCCAACCATTCAAATCACCATTTCACAAAATCTCAAGACGGGGAGAAAGACAGAGAAAACTACTCAGAACTAATGGAGAAGATACAACAAAACTTAGAACTTATATATAAAGCCAAGTCATACAAACTTCAATAAGTAAATACCACTTATCTGTAATTCCTCCACAAGAAAACTCCTTGAAGTTCCTCTGAATCTCTTCTTTTCTTTACAACACACATAATTCTTCTTTTAAGTGGCAAGGAGGAAGAAATCTCTCACTTTCCCTCCACTCTTACAATCTCTCAAATAATTCCTCACAATACTAACCTTAAATTAACTCTCTACACTCTACAAACAACAAAAACTCAAAAAACACCACCATGAGGCTCCTCTTTTTTCGATCCAAATGTTTCTCTTAAAGTTATAGAAGATTTTTCCAAGAGTTGCCTAAGTGTCCCGTCAAAAATCGTCCACATTCAATGCACCTGTTAAGAGAACCGCCGTTCTCACCGTCGGTGGCTTCGATGGCGCCGTCGGAGGTCTTCTAGAATATTTGATTCTGAAATCTAAGGGAAAATCCTCCGTCGGTGCCCTAGTTCAAATCTTCATATTTTGGTCCTATTTGCTCCAAATTGGCTCCTTTTTGCATCTTTTTGCTCCAATGACCATGATTCAACATACCTGCAACAAAACTTCAAAAATACCGTTCCTTAAAGTGCAGTATCGTCAATATTAGTAGAAAATAAGTATGAAAATCTCAACATATTTTTCTTTGATTAAAATCCCCCAAACTTAACTATTACTTGTCCCTCATGTAATTTTAGTACTACATAAATGTTATGATCTGTTGTAGTAAAGTTTTAATTCAAAAATACTATAAGTTTGATTTAATTAAATATCATAGTGATATTTTGAGAAAAAATTCAAATAATTAAATTAACTCTGTAGGTACAAGACTATCTAGTCATCAAGTTTAAGAGTTCTAGTTTTCTTTNGTGAAGAAATGATTTTATTTTTTGATCCTTTAAAAAATATAGTTGGGTAAAATTTATAAAGTTGACTCTACTTTACAACCATGCCAAAAAACTTTAAGTTTTATTTTATGAATAATAACATTAAGCACTTAATGTTGGGATTCTACAAAAGTATACATATCATTATCAAGTAATATAAGACTTTCTATTTAAGTCCCAAATATCGACCCCATTAGGAAGGTTTAAATTTTGAGATGATAAATTAACTAAGAAATTCACTGACATAAAACTAAATTATTGTTACTAATCTTGAATATTTAAGATAATATCAAATCTAAATTATTAACTGCTAGAAAAATTTAAATACAAAGTTCAAATTAGTAACTACTAAACTCTGTTTATGTGATGAAGTTTTCTTATATGAGAAAAACATCTTTTTATTACTACAATGTGTTTTTGGTGAAATGAGATGCGATAAATGGTTTAAATTTGTATTATGCTAAATAGGAGAAATTTTAATTCTTTACCCTAATTAAATGTTACAGAAGATCATTGACTAATCTTAGGTTTAGTCCCTTAATCCGTTGCTAGGCTAGGAGAATACTGGCTCCCACTCCAGAGCTCCCACTTCCCTTCCCCTGAAGGTTAACTCTCGCTTAGTTCTTAAACATAAAAATCAAATTGAGGATTTTTAGTCTGTCACCTGACAGCGACTTTTTATATGCTTAAAATATAAATTAAATATGGACGTAATAAATATTCAATAATTGTAAATTCACATCTATCAACGCAAGTATATGTATCGCTCAAGTAATATAAGGCTCTAATGGATTCCTAGATATCAATCCCATAGGCAGTGGTTTAGAACTGTAAACTAAGATTTTAGAAAAACAATACTTTAATCACAACAATGAAGTTTAATTTGCTTATCTGTCACTAATAGGTAATTGAAATAAGCATGTAACTTTAATAACTAATAAATAACTAATGATACTAATGAGGGTTTAAATGTGATATTCAATATATAAGAAAGCATCCTTCTCTTTGTCAATAAATTATAGTGAATGGATAAAGTGAATTAGTTCAGTTTATATTGTGCCAAATAGGAACATACCTATTCTTTACCCTTTGGTCCAGGCATAAAGAACATTGACTAATGCCACACTTATTTACTGAATCTGCGGCTAGGCTGGGAGGATACCGGCTCTCACTTCGGAGCTCCATCGTCCACCTCATGTGAGGGCTAGCATCTACACTTCAGCACCCAAACGATAGGAACGAATTAGGGATTTTAGTCTGTCACTCTAAAATCTCCAATTCGATGCCCGATAATATTATTTCCCTATTTATTTGCACCCAACTTCCAAGGTTTTGACCTCCCTGAATATTAGATGTAATCTTCACTTTAGTGGTAAAACTCAACATATTTTAACAAATCATTTGGCCAGATTCAAAGTAAATTAAGATTGAAGTGAAAAAATCATCACAATTTCTTAAACATTTTCTTGCTTCATCAATTCAAATCACCATTTCATAAATCTTGAGACAAGGAGAAAGACTAAGAAAACTACTGAGATCTCATCCGGAATACACAACAAAACTTTAAATTCATATATAAAATCAAAGTCATACAAACTACAACATGTAAATAACTTATCTCTAATTTCTCACCTAAGAACACTCGTCGAAGTTCCTTTGAATCTCTTCCTTTCCTTACAGCACACATAATTCCTCTTCAAAGTAGCAAGGACGAAGAAATCTCTCACTTTCCCTCCACTCTTACAATCTCTCAAAGAATTCCTCACAATATTGAAACCTTTCTAATCTCTAGGAACTCTCTTTAGCACTTCCTTCAGTCTCTAGGTTCTCCCCCTCTTAAATTTTCAGCCAAAATAGTCTATTAAAGTTGTGGATGAGCTTTCCCAAGAGTTGCCTAAGCATCCCTTTAAANAAACTCTAGATTAGTCAATTTTCTTTATAGCACTCAAAACAGGGTAAAGAATAAGAATGCTCCTATTTGGCACAAAACAATTTTTTTACATATTTTCAAAAAATTTCAATTTCTTCTCAGACCATATACTCATTGTAAAGGTGAAGGATGCTTTCTTAAATTTGAATTTTCTGTCACAATAAAAGCTTTGCTTAATTTTTGTATATTTACTTTTGAAAGTTTAGTATTTAATTTAGTTTAATTTATGTCATCTTATAACTGCTATGTAATTAGCATTCACCTGAGTAACCAATTTTCAAATTTTGAGTATTACTTTTATTTTTTTATTTTTATTATAACATAATTGCCATAATTTACTTAATATTTTCCAACTTCTCTATGGGATCGATATCTCCATTAGAGCACTTTATTACTTGAATGATACATATACTTGCATTGATATTTAGGAGAGATTTGGCAGTTTAAAAAGAGTTTTAATGGATAAATTTTATTTATAAAAAGAGTTTTGTTAGTATTATATTACATATTTATTATAAATCTGCCTCCATCGAGTTTTTTGCATCATTAAGTGGTGTCAACTTCATAAATATTTTCATACAAAAATCTTCGTATCTGCAGTCAAAAAATAAAAGAGGAGACTTCAAGGGGGCTAAGAGGAGGATGAGTAAAGGAGAGAGAGAAAGTTTGCATGAGAGGAAAGAGGAGAGAAGAGGAGTTTTTCTTTTAGGTTTGTAAGAGGAGAGAGAAGGTTAGAGTTTTTTTCTTCATTACACTTCTAAGAGAGAATTGAGTGGGATTGTAGAGAGAGAAAGGCTTGGTGAGAACTTATAGGGATTTACTTGGGAAGGATTATGAGATAAGTTGTATTTCTATTTCTTTTTTTTTGTAAACTTGTTTTTATATATGAAATTTGTGATTTATTGTATTTTTCTCAGAATTCTGAGTAGTCTTCTTTATCCTTCTCCCTACTTTAAAGATATGGTTTTATGAAGAAATGATTTTATTTTTTGAGCCTTTAAAAAATATAATTGTGTAAAGTTTATAAAGTTGACTCTGCTTTACAACCATGCCAAAAAACTTTAAGTTGTATTTTATGAATAATAACATTAAGCACTTAATATTGGGATTCTACAAAAGTATACATATCATTATCAAGTAATATAAGACTTTCTATTTAAGTTTCAAATATCGACCCCATTAGGAAGGTTTAAATTTTGAGATGATAAATTAACTAAGAAATTCACTGACATAAAACTAAATTACTGTAACTAATCTTGAATATTGAAGATACTATCAAAGCTAAATTTTTAACTGCTAGAAAAATTTAAATGCAAAGTTCAAATTAGTAACTACTAAACTCTGTTTATGTGATGAAGTTTTCTTATATGAAAAAAACATCTTTTTATTACTACAATGTGTTTTTGGTGAAATGAGATGCGATAAATGGTTTAAATTTGTATTATGCTTAATAGGAGCAATTTTAATTCTCTACCCTGATTAAATGTTACAGAAGATCATTGGCTAATCTTAGGTTTAGTCGCTTAATCCGTTACTAGGCTAGGAGAATACTGGCTCTCACTCCAGAGCTCCCACTTCCCTTCCCCTGAAGGGTAACTCTCGCTTAGTTCTTAAACATAAGGATCAAATTGAGGATTTTTAGTCTGTCACCTGACAGCGATTTTTTATATGCTTAAAATATAAATTAAATATGGACGTAATAAATATTCAATAATTCTAATGTCACATCTATCAACGCAAGTATATGTATCGCTCAAGTAATATAGGGCTCTAATGGAGTCGTAGATATCAATCCCATAGGCAGTGGTTTAGAACTGTAAACTAAGATTTTAGAAAAACAATACTTTAATCACAACAACGAAGTTTAATTTGCTTATTTGTCACTAATAGGTAATTGAAATAAGTATGTAACTTTAATAACTAATAAATAACTAATGATACTAATGAGGGTTTAAATGTGATATTCAATATATACTGAAAACATCATTCTCTTTGTCAAGAAATTATAGTGAATTGATAAAGTGAATCAGTTCAATTTATGCTCCTTGTCAAGAAATTATAGTGAATGGATAAAATGAATTAGTTCAATTTATATTGTGCCAACACCTTGTCAAGAAATTATAGTGAATGGATAAAGTGAATCAGTTCAAATTATATTGTGCCAAATGATATATAAGAAAGCATCCTTCTCTTTGTCAAGAAATTATAGTGAATGGATAAAATGAATTAGTTCAATTTATATTATTGTCAAGAAATTATAGTGAATGGATAAAATGAATTAGTTCAATTTATATTGTGCCAATAGTTTCTCCCTGTCAAGAAATTATAGTGAATGGATAAAGTGAATTGGTTCAAATTATATTGTGCCAAATAGGCACCTATTCTTTACCCTTTGGTCCTGACATAAAGAACATTGACTAATCCTACGCTTGTTTACTGACTATTCTTTACCCTTTGGTCCAGGCATAAAAAACATTGACTAATCCTACACTTGTTTACTGAATCTGCGTGTTACCCTTTGGTCCAGGCATAAAGAACATTGATTAATCCTACGCTTGTTTACTGAATCTGCATCGGTCCAGGCATAACAAACATTGAACAATCCTATGCTTGGTTACTGATTCTGCAGCTAGGCGAATAAAGTGAATCAGTTCAAATTGTATTGTGCCAAATAGGAGCATACCTATTCTTTACCCTTTAAATTAGTTCAATTTATATTGTGCCAAATAGGAGCATACATATTCTTTACCCTTTGGTCCAGGTCAGTTCAAATTATATTGTGTCAAATAGGAGCATACCTATTCTTTACCCTTTGGTCCAGGCATAGGTTAAAATTATATTGTGCCAAATAGGAGCATACCTATTCTTTACCCTTTGGTCCAGGCATAAAGAATTTATATTGTGCCAAATAGGAGCATACATATTCTTTACCCTTTGGTCCAGGCATAAAGAACTTATTGTGCCATATTCTTTACCCTTTGGTCCAAGCATAAAGAACATTGACTAATCCTACACCTTGTCAAGAAATTATAGTGAATGGATAAAGTGAATCAGTTCAAATTATATTGTGCCAAATGATATATAAGAAAGCATCCTTCTCTTTGTCAAGAAATTATAGTGAATGGATAAAATGAATTAGTTCAATTTATATTATTGTCAAGAAATTATAGTGAATGGATAAAATGAATTAGTTCAATTTATATTGTGCCAATAGTTTCTCCCTGTCAAGAAATTATAGTGAATGGATAAAGTGAATTGGTTCAAATTATATTGTGCCAAATAGGCACCTATTCTTTACCCTTTGGTCCTGACATAAAGAACATTGACTAATCCTACGCTTGTTTACTGACTATTCTTTACCCTTTGGTCCAGGCATAAAAAACATTGACTAATCCTACACTTGTTTACTGAATCTGCGATATTCTTTACCCTTTGGTCCAGGCATAAAGAACATTTGAATTGTGCCAAATAGGAGCATACCTATTCTTTACCCTTTGGTCCAGGCATAAAGAACATTGACGCCACACTTGTTTACTGAATTTGCGGCTAGGCTGGGAGGATACCGGCTCTCACTTCGGAGCTCAATCGTTCCCCTCATTTGAGGGCTAGCATCTACACTTCAGCACCCAAACGATAGGACCGAATTAGGGATTTTAGTATGTCACTCTAAAATCTCCAGTTCGATGCCCGATAATATTATTTCCCTATTTATTTGCACCCAACTTCCAAGGTTTTGACCTCCCTGAATATTAGATGTAATCTTCACTTTAGTGGTAAAACTCAACATATTTTAACAAATCATTTGGCCAGATTCAAAGTAAATTAAGATTGAAGTGAAAAAATAATCACAATTTCTTAAACATTTTCTTGCTTCAATAATTCAAATCACCATTTCATAAATCTTGAGACAAGGAGGAAGAATAAGAAAACTACTAAGATCTCATCGGGAAAATACAACAAAACTTTAAATTCATATATAAAATCAAAGTCATACAAACTACAACATGTAAATAACTTATCTCTAATTTCTCACCTAAGAACACTCGTCGAAGTTCCTTTGAATCTCTTCCTTTCCTTACAGCACACATAATTCCTCTTCAAAGTAGCAAGGAGGAAGAAATCTCTCACTTTTCCTCCACTCTTACAATCTCTAAAAGCATTCCTCACAATATTGAAACATTTCTATCTCTAAGAACTCTCTCTAGCACTTCCTTCAGTCTCTAGATTCTCCCCCCTTTAATTTTCAGCTAAAATAGTCTATTAAAGTTGTGGATGAGCTTTCCCAAGAGTTGCCTAAGCATCCCTTTAAAATTTGGCCTTATCCAAAGCTTGAGTAGGCATAACTGTCGAGCTCACCGTCTGCGGCCTCGAGGTCTCCGTCGGAGAACTTCTGAAGAATTATGTTTTGTAGCCTCAGGAAAAACTAGCAGTCGGCGGGGTCGAGGGCGCCATCGGTGGCCTAGTTCAAATTCGCTCCTTTTTACATCTTTTTGCTCCAATGACCCTAATTCATCATTCCTGCAACAAAACATCAAAAATACCTTTCTTAGCTCCAATGACCCTAATTCATCATTCCTGCAACAAAACATCAAAAATACTTTTCTTTAAAGTGCAATATTCCATGCATCTTTTTGCTCCAATGATCCTAATTCATCATTCCTGCAACAAAACATCAAAAATACCTTTCTTTAAAGTGCAATATCATTGAAAACAGTATAAAATAGGTATGAAAATCTCAACATATTTTCCTTGCGTCAAAATCTCCCAAACTTAACTATTACTTGTCCTCAAGTAATTTTAGTACTGTATAAAAGTTATGATCTACCACAGCAAAATTTTAATTCAGAAATACTATAAGTTTGATTTAAATAAATATCATAGTGAGATTTTCAAAAAGAATTCAAGTAATTGAATTAACTCTCTAGCCACATGATTATCTAGTTATCAAGTTTAAGAATTCTAGTCTTCTATTCATTTCAAGAATGACTATATGTTGCAAAATTAAGTCACTTAGAATATTCAAATGATAGGAACTTCATGGGAACATTACTAATAAAAGAGCTAATCCATAAAGATAAGTTTAGGAATGTATTAGGTTTTCCCTTTAGGTAGGTCCAGTGAAGCCAATTTTTTATTAGGCATATCCTTAAGCTTCTCATCACTTTCGTAATTTTTTCTTTCTTTTCTCTTTTTCATTTGGATTGCTTTCAATCCTATATATTTTTCTTTTCTTTTCAGGNTTAAAAGATCTAATCCATAAATATAAGTTTACGAATGTATTAGGTTGTCCCTTTAGGTAGGTCGAGTGAAGCCAATTTTTTATTAGGCCTATCATCAAGCTTCTCCTCACTTTCATAATTTTTTCTTTCTTTTCTCTTTTTCATTTGGATTGCTTTAAATCCTATATATTTTTCTTTTCTTTTCAAAGATTGTTTTCAATCCTTTCTTTTTCCTCTTTCAAGTGAGGATTACTATATCTAGATAGCCTTTAATGATTTTGAACTTTACTTTTCTTTCACTAAATTTGAAACTCAAAGCATTCCTTTACCTTATAAATATTTCATAGTTATTACATCATCGAGCCCCAATCTTCCCTTCTCAAAATGAATTTCCAGATTCTTAATACTTCAAAATATATTTTCCTTTACTTGAATTAGTTAACTATAATCTTATTCTCTTATACTAAATATCTTAAGTTACAAAGTTAATTTTCATTAAAAAAATATTTATTTAAATCTACCATAATATTTAAATGGCTACAAAAATATAGTTACCTGAATTAAATTCACTACATGAAATCANGAAGCTATATCTTAATCACCTTGATCAGCAAGTGGATCAGGATGATACTGAGTATACCGGGGGCACTCAAGAAAAGTAACATCAGGCTCACCTCTGTACTGTCGGGACTGAGCTTCATAATAGGCTACCTCAAAATTTGAATGCCTTTGAAGGTACTCACTATCGTAATCATGTCGGCATTCTAAACCTCCAATCCTCTCATTTATTAATTCTATGCTCTTCCACTGCAAGGTCAACTCATTCATCAAGTCAGTCAGAGTTGGGGAACTAGAAGGTGGAAGGTCACATTCTCAAATTTTTTGGATCTCCTCAATGTGAAAGAAATCCATGGTGAAAATCAAATATTTTTAGCTTCAAGTGAAGCTCTTACCTAGAGATGATCAAGTCCGGTGTCAAAAAGCCTTGAAATTGCCTCCCAACCTAAGATCTTTCAAGCCCTAGGTCAAAAATGGTGTTTTTAGGATGAAGGGGATGATGAATAGTGGCAGTTGACTGGTCAAAATTGTGGTTGAAGGTATTTTTTTTGTGAGCTCGCCTTCTGTGGGGTCGATGGCGCCGTCGGCGCACTCTATTGGAATTAAAATCCTAAGTCTCGGGAAAATCTCACCATCGGCGGAGTCAAGGGTGCCATCGATGGGCTCTATTGATTTTGTCCAAATTCCAGATTTTTGGGATTTTGATCAATTTCAAGCCTTAAAGACAACTTTTTAATCATTATAGAGATAATTTTAAGTGACTAAATGATGTACTTAGCACATATAAACTTTCACAACAAAAAACATCACATTTAGATATAAATTCTAAGGGGTACAATGTACGTTACATATCACACCTAAGTTTGGTATTTTCTTAACCTCAATACATTAATTCAGTGTCGCAATCCAAGCCATAACACTCAAAACGCTAAAAATAAAACATCCTATGCTTAATCTCAACTATACAGAGATCTACAAACATAATTCTGATGCAAAGAAAATCCAAAGTTCAAATCAATATACATAGATAGACAAGCAGGTAGTAATATAAATCTACTAATCCTCAGACTCAGTACTAGATTCTCCTCTGAGATCACCCATTGATTGCACATGAACAAAGAGGTTGTAGAAGGGTCGGAACTCAGTGGAATCCTCTTCTATTAACTTCATCCTCCTCATCAGTCGTATCAAGCTATCTTCTACAGTGGAATCATCTTCTATTAATTTTATCCTCCTAGTCAGTCGTATTAAGCTATCTTCTAAATGTCTAGAGTGCTCGAAATGTTTCTTCATCCTCCAGTCTAGATGATCAAAGAAGTCAGAGATATTATTAATCGCATTCATGACATTTTGTACCTCCTTTTCCAATTTCTTGACTTGGTGCAGGAACACCAAAGACTTATCAATGGCTAAGGGTTGAACTGACAGTGAATTCTGAGATGCTTAATCTACTATAATGGCCATGTCATTTTCATCTTTAAAAACAGGGAATCTTTTAGTTGGGTCCAAAGGCTTCCAAGGTAGCAATACTTTTTCATAATTTTCATAGGACACTTGGAACTGACTGCAAAGTGAGAAAATTTTGGAGGGGTGTCCAAGCCCATAAGTGGACCCATGAACGATCAGACCCAAAAATTACTTCACTATTTAGATCCAATTTCGATCGGCAGTCCCTTTTGGATGCAGTAATTCAAAATGGCACTTTCTTTAGAAACCTTACCCATGTTCATTGTCGGTAACAGTTTCACAGAAATGAAAAAGTGCCAATGTTAACTATCTTTATCATATATAGTTCATTGATCCGTGCAGGAGTGAAAGTGATCCATCTTCCTCACACATAAACAACTCCTTGGTTGATTCCATGTAAATTTGTATAAAATTCATTTACCACAGGAACAACCATGGCGGCGGTAATATAGCACAACACTTCCCATCTTCACCGCACTATCATTTCTTCAATTACCGTCATGGGTTTATTCAATCCGCAATTTAGGAATCCTCATTCCTTGATCAATCTTTTCTTCTTCAGTAACTTGTTGAAGATTCGCTGCTCTTCCGCACTAATAAACTTTTACCAATTGAAAACTCGAATTCTGGGATTATCAGCGGAATTTGAAGCCATAGGAATGACATTGGTGAAGTTTCACTTCATTTTTGGAGGGAAAATATAAACTAGAAATCAAATTTTTGAGTTTAAAAAGACAATTCCCACCCAAAAACCATCATTTAAATCTAAGTAACCGCAAATTTGTCGGTCTCTCCATCTGCGGGGTCGATGGCACAGTCGGCGCAACTCTATATTATTTTTTTCTGGCCTCTCGGGGAAAACCCACCGTCGGTGGCGTCGAGGGCGTCGTCGGCGCCCAAGGGAAAATTTGCACAGTTTCGCTCTGGTCTGATTGCGTTCCAATTTTTCTTCATGGATCCAATTTTAAGATAATATAAGCATAAATAAGAGTAGTAGAGCTTAGTACTACCACAAACTGATGATAATTTCAAATAAAAACTACTATAATCATGATAAAAGTAAAGATAAATCTTTGTTGCCTCCCATGAAGCACTTGGTTTAATATCGTCAGCCCAACCTATTCAGGTGTCATTCAGGTTGACTGATCATTAAAACCTCTTTAAAATTTGGTCTTTTACCCTCATAATATGTTTTTAATCGTTGTACATTTACTTTAAATCTATTTCTCATCTTTTGATCTTCAATTTCAATAGATCCGTAAGTATAAACTTGAGTCACAGTAAAGGGTCCTAACCAACGAGACTTCAATTTTCTAGGAAATAACTTTAGCCTAGTGTTGTAAAGTAAAACTTCTTGTCCTGGTTCAAAGTTCTTTTGTTTCATCTTTTGATCATGCCATAACTTTAATTTTTTCTTATAAATTCTGTCATTATCATAAGACTCATTTCTTAATTCTTCCAATTCATTTAATTATAACAATCTCTTCTTACCAATATCTTTCAAATTATAATTGAATTCTTTAATCGCCTAATATGCTTTATGCTCCAATTCTACTATTTCAAATTATAATTGAATTCTTTAATTGCCTAATATGCTTTATGCTCCAATTCTACTGGTAAGGATTTCTTAATTCTTCCAATTCATTTAATTGTAACAATCTCTTCTTACCAGCATCTTTCAAATCATAATTGAATTCTTTAATCAACCAATATGCTTTATGCTTCAATTCTACTGTTAAGTGACAAGTCTTTCCAAAAATTAGTCTATAAGGGGTCATTCCAATAGGAGTTTTATAAGCAGTCCTGTAAGACCATAATGGGGTATCCAATCTAGTGGACATATCTATTTTACTAGGGTTTATAGTCTTTTCAAGTATTTGTTTAATCCCTCGATTAGAAACTTCAGCTAACCCACTGGTTTGAGGATGCTAGGCAGTAGAGATTCTATAAATAATATTAAGTCTTTCTTCATGACATTTTTGAATGATCAGCTCAATTTCTNTTAGAGTTGTAAAGTAAAACTTTTTATCCTGGTTCAAAGTTCTTTTGGTTAATTTTTCGATCATGCCATAACTTTAATTTTTCCTTATAAAATCTCTCGTTATCATAAGACTCATTTCTTAATTCTTCCAATTCATTTAGTTGTAACAATCTCTTCTTACCAGCATNGATAATTTTTGAAAATTTTTAAATAAAGGACATCTAATAGTTAATCTTTTTCTTCCCTCCCCCAAACTTAAATTTTTCAATATAAAATAGTCATCTAATAGTTAATCTTTTTCTTCCCTCCCCCAAACTTAAATTTTTAAATATGAAATAATAAGGTGGAAAGAAAAACTCTAAATATAAATCATACCTCATTATTTTAGGCATTTTCATCATTCTGAAATTTTTGCAGTCAGTGGAAAGAAAAATTCTAAATATAAATCATACATCAGTATTTTAGGCATTTTCATCATTCTGATGGAAAGAAAAACTCAAAATATTAATCATACCTCAGTATTTTAGGCATTTTCATCATTCTGAAATTTTTGCAGGCCTTCTCAAAAATTCACCTGGTCTGTAATATTAGGAGCTTTCTACACATATAAATCATTAGAGAGATTTTTGGGTAATTAAATTTTAAAATAAATATAAAACTAAAACATTAAACAAGCACAACATTTCTTAACACAACCACAATACTAAACAAACCAATTACAATTAAAAAGCGAAATTAAAAATCACATCACATTACAATCCACAAAATACTACTCAATATTTGTTATACTACACATGCAAATTTAACTATAACACTAACTTTATAACAGAAATTAAAAATTATCCAAGTACAACATAACAATATAAATGAAAGTCCAAATACACATAAACATCCCTTTCTATTACAAAAGATCACAAAAATAAAAGTACAAGTACAAGTACATCAATTACATTCAGATATCAAAATCTCAAACTATGTCTTCATCTCCTTGATCAGCAGGTGGATTGGGGTGATACTGAATATATCGTGGGCATTCAGAAAAAGTAACATCAGGCTCACCTCTGTAGTGTCGGGCCTGAGCTTCGTAGTAAGCTATTTCAGGAAAGGTAACATCAAGCTCACCTCTATAGTGTCAGGCCTGAGCTTCGTAATAAGCTACCTTAAAATTTGAATGCCTCTTAAGGTACTCACTATCATAATCATGTAGATGTTCTGAACCTCCAATTCATTAATTTATTAACTATATGCTCTTTCACTGTGTGGTCAACTCATTCATCAAGTCAGTTAGGGTGGGGGAACAAGAAGGTGGAAGGTCATAACTTGTAGAGGGGACATCTATACTAGTAGAAGGCTCTTGACTCCTACTTCCAGTTCTCCATTTCTCATGGGATTCATAAGTTTTTAAATTAGCCTTACTAATGGGTTTCATAGGATAAAACCATTCTTCATCTCCAGCTTTCACTCCAAAAAGTTGGCAAACTACATAAATGAGGCTAGGATGTCCTAGACCTCCACTTGTCTCACTCCTTGCGTAGTCAATATATTATTAAAAATCATCCTCCCCACATTAATAGTTCTACTATTTTGAATACAAAAATTCAGAATAGCTCTATGTCTAATTACCTCACTATGGTGATAAGACGGTAATAGAGTAAAGGAAATAAAATAGTGTCACGCCATAGAGGTGGAATTCAGCATGGAAGCAGAAAAATTTACCCGTTCTCTTTATTTAATCTTCTACGTTCCTTTCCCATTAGTGAGAAAGTTGATTACATCGTTCAGGGGATCTTCCATCGTATTAAAGGATTCATAGTGGCAGCTATAAGAGTCTGGGACTTCGTAAAAGGTGTTGATGCAGGCGGCATTAAATTCAACAGGAAATCCCTGCACTTAAACGATTCCATCTTCAGAATAGATTACGTTGGCATAGAACTCCTTCACAGCATTTGCATCAGCTTTGTTGGTGGTGTAACAAAAGTTTTCTTATCTCCGCTCGGCAATAACTCGTTCAATTTCTCCTTTTGGGCTCTCAAATACTCAATCTTGTATGCACTTCTTTCCCTTAAAGACTGAAGTAAATCTTATTTGAGCCATCGCATTGACGAAGCGAGACTCGTCGAAATCAATTCATCTCTTTTATCATGGAGCCATTTCAATCTAATCAAATCATAGAAAAATTCCAAAATAAACTTCAAATATGCAAATAATGGCTTCCAAAAGTAAGTCTAAGAGTTCAAAACTAAGTTCCATGAATTTCTTCCTGATATTTTCTTCACATTCTCAAAATTTTAGAATCTCCTCAACGTGGAAGAAATCCATGGTGAAAATCAAATATTTTTAGTTTGGAGTGAAGCTCTTACCTAGAGATGATCAAATAAATGTGGAAGAAATCAATGGTGAAAATCAAATATTTTTAGTTTGGAGTGAAGCTCTTACCAAGAGATGATCAAATCCGCCATAGTGAAAATCAAATATTTTTAGCTTGGAGTGAAGCTCTTACCTAGAGATGATCAAATCCGGTGTCAAAATGTATTAAAATCACCTCCCAATCCAAGATCTCTCAAGCCCTAGGTCGAAAATTGTGTTTTTAGGAGGAAGGGGATGATGAATAGTGGCAGTTGGCTGGTCAAAATCACGGTTAAAGGTTGGGATGATGAATAGTGAAGGTTGACCGGTCAAAATCACGGTGAAATGTGTTTTTTTGCAAGCTCGCCGTCGGTGGGGTCGATGCCATCGTCGGCGCGCTCTATTGAAATTTAATCAGAACTCTCGGGAAAAATCTGTCGTCTGCGGGCTCTATTTAATTTGGTTCAATTCCTAGATTTTTGTGATTTCGACCAATTTTAAGCCTTAACGACATCCTTTCAATCATTATAGGAAAAAATTTAAGTGATTAAATGATGTACTTATCAGAAATAATCTTTAACAACACAAAACATCACTTTTATATTTAAATTCCAAGGGGTACAATATACGTTACATAACAAACCTAAGTCTGGTATTTTCTCAACCTCAACACATTAATTCAGCGTCGCAATCCAAGCCACAACACTTAAAATTGCTGAAAACAAAACATCCTATGCTTAGTCTCAACTATATAGAGATCTAAAAGCATAATTCTAAAGCAAAGCACATCCAAAGTTCAAACCAAATTACATAGATAGACAGATAGGTAGTAATATAAATCTACTATTCATTAGATTCAGCACTAGATTCTCCTTTGAGATCACCCATTGATTGCACATGAACGAATAGGTTGTAGAAGGGTTGGAATGGAAATTCTTCAGTGGAATCCTTTTCCATCAATTTCATCCTCCTCATCAGCCGTATCAAATTATCTTCTAAATGTCCAGAGTGATCGAAATGTTCTTTAATCCTCTAGTCTAGATGATCGAAGAAAGCAGAGATATTATTAATTGCATTCATAACATTTTGTACCTCCTTCTTCAATTTCTTGATTCTACGCAGGATCACCAGAGTCTTATCAGGAATTAAGGGTTGAACTACCAGTGAATTCTAAGATGATTAATCTACTATAATGGCCATGTACTTTTCATCTTCAAAAGCTGAGAATCTCTCAGTTGGGTCAAAAGGCTTCCAAGGTAGAAGTACCTTTTCCCAATTTTTGTAGGACACTTGGAACTGACTGCAAAGTGAGGAAAATTGGTGGAAGGGTGTTTAAGCCCATAAGTTGATCCATGAATGATCAAACCCAAAAATAACTTCATAATTATTGACCCAATATCGATCGGCAGTCCCCTTTGGATGCAGTAACTCAAAATAGCACTTTCCTTAGAAACTTTACCGATCTTCATTATCGGTAACAATTTCGCAAAAATAAAAAAAGTGTGAGTGTTTCGAAACGAGATTTAGGAGTGTTGCAGAAAAACTAACATACCCGTTCTCTCTCATTTCCAGTCGTCAGTTTCATCTGTTAAATATTTGTAAATTTTGTTCATCTGGTTTCTTGTTGGGACAAAATTAGAATAATGGCAGACAGGAACGTTCTCGATCATGTATAATTCATTGAACCATGTAGGAGTGAAAGTGATCCATCTACCTCGCATATAGACAACTCCCTGGTTGATTCCATGTAAATTTGTATAAAATTTCATTACCACAGGAACAACTACGGCGACGGTAGTATAGCACAGCACTTCCCATCTTTGTTGCACTATCATCTCTTCAATTTCCATCGAGGGGTTATTCAATCCTCAATTTATAAATCCTAGTTCCTTTATCAATCTTTTCTTTGTCAGTAACTTGTTGAAGATTTGTTTCGCTTCCGCACTAATAAACTTTCATCGAATGAAAACTCGCATTCTGGGATTATCAACGGAATTGGATGCCATAGGAATGAAATTGATGGAGTTTCACTTCATTTTTTGGGGAAAATATGAACTAGGAATAGAATTTAGTAGTTTAAAAGGGAAACTCCCGCCCAAAAACCACCAAAAATTGTCATTCAAACTCCAGAAACTGCCATCTCGCCGGTCTCACCGTCAGCGGTGTTGATGGTGCTGTCGGTGAGCCTCTGTATCTATTTTTCCTAGACTCTCTGGAAAAACCCACTATCGGCGACGTCGAGGGCGTAGTCGACGCCCATAGCAAAAATTGCACAGTTTTGCTCTGGTCCGAATGCGTTTTGATTTCTCTCTATGGATCCAATTGTTATGATGAATCAAGGTTAAATAAGAGTAGTATAGTGTAATACTACCACAAACTAACTATAATTTCAAATAAAAACTACTATGATCGCAATAAAAATAAAGATAACTATGGGTTGCCTCCCATAAAGTACTTGGTTTAATGTCGTCCGCCCGACCTATTCAGGTGTCATTCAGGTTGACTGATCATTAAAACCTCTCTAAAATTTGGTCATTTACCCTCAAAATACAGTTTTAATCTGTGCACATTTACTTTAAATCTATTTTCAGTCTTTTGATCTTCAATTTCAATAGCTCCATAAGTATAAAGTTGAGTCACAATAAAGGGTCCTAACAAATGAGACTTCAATTTCCCAGGGAATAACTTCAGCCTAGTATTGTAAAGCAAAACTTCTAGTCCTTGTTCAAAGTTCTTGTAGTTAATCTTCCGATCATGCCATAACTTTAGTTTTTCTTATAAATTTTGTCGTTATCATAAGATTCATTTCTTAATTATTCTAATTCATTTAATTGTAACAATCTCTTCTTACCAGCATCTTTCAAATTATAATTTAATTCCTTAATCGCCCAAAATGCTTTATGCTCCAATTCTGCTCGTAAGTGACAAGTCTTTTCAAAAATTAGTATGTAAGGAGTCATTCCAATAGGAGTTTTATAAGCTGTTCTGTAAGCCCATAATGTAGTATCCAGTCTAGTGGACCAATCTACTCTATTAGGGTTTACAGTCTTTTCAAGAATTTGTTTAAACTCTCTATAAGATACTTCAGCTAACCCACTAGTTTGAGGATGATAGGTAGTAGAGATTCTATGAGTAATATTAAACTTTTCTGCCAATCTCTGAATATATTTATTCCTAAAATGAGATCCTCCGTTAGTGATAATCATTCTAGACATTTCGTATCTAGTGAAAATATTTTTCATTAAAAACCTTGAAACAATTTTAGTGTCACAACGAGGTAAGGCATGCGCTTTAATCCACTTAGAAATGTAGTCTACTACAAAAAATATATAAGTTCCCAAATGAAGGAATAAATGGCCCCATAAAATCTAATCCCCAAACATCAAAGATCTTAACATAACATGAAATTCAGAGGCATTTCATTTCTTCTAGATATATTGCCTACTCGTTGACATCAATCCAACATGAAATTGATGGCAATTCATTTCTTCTAGATATATTGCCTACTTGTTGACATCGATCACAAGTTTTTATGTGTCTATAAACATCTCTAAAGATAGTAGGCCAATAAAATTCAACTTGTAAAATTAGCAAAAGTAAGTAGGATAACTATAGTGTGAGAAGCAAAAGTATAAGAAAGCAACTTGTAGAATTTTGTAAGCATTTTTATCAATCTCAAAATGTTCTCCAAATTCACAATCATGACATTTCTGAATGATTAGCTCAGTTTCTTCATAAGGTACACATCTTCTCATAATCGGAATACATTGTTTATATAAATAAGGCTCATCCCAAAAATATGCTTTTGCATCATGAATGAATTTTCTAAATTTCTGAATGATTAGCTCAGTTTCTTCATAAGGTACACATCTTCTCATAATCAGATCCTTAATTTATATAAATCGCTCATCCCAAAAATATGCTTTCACATCATGAATGAATTTCCTTTGTTGTTGCAAAGTCAGCATAGGTGGTAAAATATCACTTACAATATAGTTAACAATATCAGCATACCATGGTATTTTTTACTCATTAATATTATAAAGTTGTTCATCAGGGAAACTGTCTGTAATTTCATTGTCGGTGTCAGATAATTCATGATTTTCTAATCTGGACAAATGATCAACAATTTGATTATCAGTTCCCTTTCTATCAATAACCACAAGATCAAATTCCAAAAGTAAAATTTGATTATCAGTTCCCTTTCTATCAATAACCACAAGATCAAATTTTTGCATCAAAAGTATCATCTAATCAACCTTGGTTTGGCATTCTTCTTTTGCATTAGATATTTAATAGCAGAGTGATCAGTGTGCACAACACATTTAGCGCCAATTGAGTAAGATCTAAATTTATCTAAAGCATACACAATGGCCAGTAACTCTTTTTCAGTAACAGTATAATTAATTTCTAAATTTATTTAAAGCATATACAATTGCCAGTAACTCTTTTTCAGTAACAGTATAGTTAATTTGTGCACCATTAAGAGTTTTATTAGCGTAGTATATAACTTTAAAAAAAATTTCATACCTTTGTCCATGAACAGCTCCAATAGCAGAATCACTAGCATCACACATCAGTTCAAATGGTTTCTCCAAGTTAGGTAAAACTATAATAGGGTGATTGATTTTTCCTTTAAAAACTCCAAGACATTTAAACAATTTTTAGTATATTCAAATTTCTTGTCCTTTTCTAAAATTTGGAATAGAGGTTTGGTAATTTTTGAAAATTCTTTAATAAAACACCTGTAAAATCCAACATGTCCAAGAAAACCCTTAACCTCTCTTACATTAGTAGGAGGTGTTAGTTTAGATATAACTTGAATTTTTGCAGGGTTAGGTTCCATACCATCTTCCAAAATTTTATGCCCTAACACAATTCCTCCTGCAACCATAAATTAGCTTCCATACCATCTTCCAAACTTTTATGCCCTAATACAATTCTTCCTACAACCAAAAATTGACATTTCTCCCAATTCAGAACCAAATTAGCTCTTTTGCATAACTCTAAAACTTTTTTAAGATAATTTAATCATGCGTCAAATAATGTTCTAAATACAAAGAAATCATCCATAAAAACTTCCAATCTATCATCAATTAACATACTAAATATGGACATCATACATCTCTAGAATGTTGCAGGTGCATTACATAATACGAAAGGCATTCTTCAAAAAGTAAAAGTTCCAAAAGGACTAGTAAATGTTATCTTTTCTTGATTCTCAAGAGCAATAGGAATTTGATGGTAACTGGTATATCCATCTAAAAAACAAACATATTTGTGCTCAGCAAGTCTATCTACTATTTGATCTAAAAAGGGTAAAGGGAAGTAATCTTTCCTGGTAGCAGTGTTTAGTTTTCTATAAATCAATGCAAATACACCACCCAGTAACTTGTCTGATAGGTATTAATTTGTTATTTTCTTTTATTTCAACGGTCACTCCTCCTTTTTTAGGAACATAATGACTTGGACTTACCCAAGCACTATCTGGAATAGGATATATAATTCCAGTGTCTAACCATTTCAAAATTTCTTTCTTAACAACTTCTTTCATCATTGGATTTAATCTCCTTTGTGGATCAACTCTTGGTTTATATTGTTCATCAATTCTTTCATCATTGGGTTTAATCTCCTTTGTGGATCAACTCTTGGTTTATATTGTTCATCTAGCATAATTCTATACATATAGATTGAAGGATTTATTCCCTTAATATCAGCTAAGGTCCAATCAAAAGCTTTCTTATATCTTTACAATGTATGTAACAGTCTTTGCTCTTGAAAATCATTTAATTCTGAAGATATAATAACAGGTAATGTAGATGAGTCTCCCAGAAACACATAATCAAATGGCTCGGCAATATTTTCAACTCAAGCTCAGATGGTTTTATAATTGACGAAACTAGATTTTTATCAGCATTTTCTATAATATCCAGCATCTCAAATCTTTCTTGAACATAATCTAGTTCTTCATTTTCCAATTCGTCTAGAATAATTTTGTCACTCTCTTCAAATTGTTCTTTCTCTACAAAATGTTCTTTAAAATGTTCATTCAATAGATGTTCACTAATTTCCATGCGAAAACATTCATTATCTCTTTCAAAAGCGGGGTATTTCATAGATTTTGCAATGTTAAAAGTAACTTCTTGATCGTTAACTCTCATAGTTAATTCTCCTTTTTGAACATCTATCATAGCTTTTCCAGTAGCTAAAAATGGTCTCCCTAAAATGATTGGTATTTCTTTATCTTTCTCCATATCAAAAATAATGAAATCTACAGGAAAGATAAATTTATCCACTTTTACTAACACATCTTCTATAACACCATTACGATATGTAACTGAACGATCCTCTAACTAAAGAGTTACAGATGTAAGTGAGACTTCTCCTAATCCTAATCTCTTGAAAATTGACAGAGGCATAAGATTAATGCTGGCTCCCAAATCACATAAAGCTATTCCATAGAATTTTTCACCGATAGCACATGGTATAGTGAAACTACCAGGATCTTTTAATTTTTCAGGAAGCATTTTCTGAATAATTGCAATACACTCTTCGCTAAGTGCAACAGTTTTATTATTCATGAACTTTCTTTTCTTCTTCAAAATATCTTTCATAAATTTCACATAATTGGGCATTTGCTCTAAAACTTCTACAAAGGGAATATTTACCGTTAACTTCTTAAGAATTTCCAAAATTTTGGAGAATTTTTTATTCTATTTGAGTTGCTTCAATCTTTAAGGAAACGGTGGTAGAGGTTTCTCCACAATAATTTTCATTGGTGTAAGTGGATATTCTAAATCTGGGTATTCATGATCCTTTTCTTTTTTAAATCCACTTTCTCTTTTTCAGTTTCTGTTTCTTTTTGCACTCTTATCTCCAATTCTTTTCCACCTCAGTTTCTATTTCTTATTGCACTCTTGTCTCCAATTCTTTTCCACTTCGTAATTGAATCGCCTCGTTTCTTTTTGTACTCTCATTTCCAATTCTTTTCCACTTCGTAATTGTATTGCTTTTGTCTGTTCTTTTCCTTGATCTTTAGAATTTTGTTCCACAGTACTAGGAAAAGTTCCTAATTTTCGGTTATTAAGCGTAGTAGCTATATGCCCTAATTGATTTTCAATATTCTTAATAGCAGTTCCTTGATGTTGTAATTGATTTCCATAATTTGTAATTGATTTCCTTGATTCTGCAATTGTTGACCCATGTTTAATATCAGCTCTTCCCCTTAATTGGTTCTCAATATTCTTAATAGCAGTTCCTTGATGTTGTAATTGATTTCCTTGAATCTATAATTGATTTCCTTGATTCTATAATTGTTGACCCATGTTTAATATCAGCTCTTCCATAGATACGTTGATTTCATTGATTCTATAATTGTTGACCACCCATGTTTAATATTAACTCTTCCATAGACAACTTTTTCTCCTTAATTTAAGTGTTACTGTTAAATCCTGGAGGATAAGAAGGTTTATAGTTAACATTTTTTTGGTTGGATGAATTTCTTAATGGGTTCACTGGATTGTTTGCCCATTGTTGATTTATAGAAGAATGGTTATTCCAATTAAATGTTGGATGATTCTTCCAACCTGGGTTATAATAATTTTAATAAGGGTTGTTGGGTCTATTAATAGCATTTAAAGTTTCATATGAAGGTTGAACATCCACAAATTGCCCGAGATGAATTCTCTTCCATCATAGGAGCTGTTGGAGAATAATTCATCCCATAATGATCTAATTCTCCATCATAGGAGGTGTTGAAGAATAATTCATCCCATAATGATCTAATTTCTTTGATATTGTATCATAGGAGGTGTTGAAGAATAATTCATCCCATAATGATTTAATTTCTTTGATATTGCAGCCATTCATAGGAGGTGTTGGAGAATAATTCATCCCATTATGATCTAATTTCTTTGACATTGCAGCAATCTGCGAAGCTAACATAGATATCGCATCAGAATCATGGATACTAGCTACTCTTTTAGGATTTACCCTTTCATGAGGGCCATTGAAAATTGTCGGTAGCCATCTCTTCTATTAACAAATAAGCCTCATCAAAAGGTTTTGACATTAAAGAACCACGGTAGTCATCTCTTCTATTAACGAATAAGCCTCATCAAAAGGTTTTGACATTAAAGAACCACCAACCGCAACATCTATAATTGATCTAAGTGATCCCACCAATCCATTATAAAAAGTTTGAATTATCAACCAACCTGGTAACGAATGATGAGGGAATTTCCTAAAAAGATCTTTAAATCTCTCCAGAGCTTCGTATATTGACTCTCCATCAAGCTGACAGAACGATGTTATGTCATTTATAAGTTTAGCAATTTTGGATGGAGGGAAATATTTGGATAGAAATTCCTATGAAAGTTCTCCCCAAGTTCTAATAGAACCTGGTGCTAACAAAGTTAACCACATCTTAACCTTATCCCTTAGTGAAAAATAAAAAAGTCTAAGTCTAACAGCATCATTTAAGACTGTGTCATATTTAAAGGTAGCACACAGTTCTAAAAAACTAGCGAGGTGTAAATTAGGATCCTCATTTGGTGTACCTCCGAATTGATTATTTTGTACCATTTGGATAATAGCAGATTTAAGCTCAAATGAATTAGCAACTACATCAGGATTTTGGATAGATAAGTGAATTTCATCTTCTATAGGATTTGCATAATCTCAAAGGGGTCTAGATTGGTGTTCATTTTCTATTTCTTGAGTGTTCATGTTGTTTTCCATTACATCAGAATTTCTAGGTTCTCTTCTCAATCTTCTAATCTTTCTAACATTGCATTATAATTTTTAATCGTAGGGTATAAGATTTTCAGGTCCAAATTTACGCATACAATTTGAAATTAGTAAACAATAATATCACTAACTAAATATGAAAATAACATGCATATCAAGTAGAAATTTTCTAATAGTCTTAATTTGTCCGTTACTCTAATTGTAATTTTTTTTACTCACTCCCCGGCAAAGGCGCCAAAAACTTGACCACGACTTTACATATGCTTAAAAATATAAGTATTTAATACTACTGCTAAAAGATTTAAACCCTCAGCAACTGTACCAACACTTAATAACAGTTATAGATTTGATAAATATGGATGTAATAAATATTCAATAATTGTAGAGTCACACTTATCAATGCAAGTATAAGTATCGCTCAAGTAATATAGGGCTCTATTGGAGTCATATATATTGATCCCACTAGGAGTAATATTAGAACTACGAACTAAGATTTTAGAAAAGCAAAACTTTAATTTCAACAACAAAGTTCAATTTGCTTATCTGTCACTAATAGGCAATTGAAATAAATATGTCATTTTAATAACTATTAAACAACTAAATAAATTAATAAAGGTTCAAATGTGATATTCAATATAAGAAAGCATCCTTCTCCTTGCCAAGAAATTATAGTGAATGCATAAAGTGAATTAGTTCAAATTATATTATGCCAAATAGAAGCATACCTATTCTTTACCCTTTGGTCCATGCATAAAAAACATTGACTAATCCTACACTTGTTAACTGAATCTGCGGCTAGGCTGGGAGGATACCGGTTCTCACTTTGGAGCTCCCATGTTCCCCTCGCATGAGGGCTAACATCTACACCTCAGCAACCAAACGATAGGACCGAATTGGAAATTTTAGTTTGTCACTCTAAAATCTCCAATTCTACGCCCGATAATTTTATTTCCCTATTTATTTGCTCACCTTGTCACTCTAAAATCTCCAATTCTACGCCCGATAATTTTTATTTCCCTATTTATTTGCACCTAACTTTCAAGGACTTTGACCTCCCTAAATCTTGGATGTAATCTTCACCTTAGTTGTAAAACTATATTTATTTGCACCCAATTTCCAAGGGCTTTGACCTCCTTGAATCTTGGATGTAATCTTCACTTTAGTTGTAAAACTCAACCATATCAAGGGCTTTGACCTCCCCGAATCTTGGATGTAATCTTCACTTTAGTTGTAAAACTCAACATATAAAGGCTTTGACCTCCCTGAATCTTCGATGTAATCTTCACTTTAGTTGTAAAACTCAACATATTGAGGGCTTTGACCTCCCTGAATCTTGGATGTAATCTTCACTTTAGTTGTAAAACTCAACTTATTTTAACAAAAGCTTTGACCTCCCTAAATCTTGGATGTAATCTTCACTTTAGTTGTAAAACTCAACATATTTAAGGACCTCCCTGAAT
Organism: Phalaenopsis hybrid cultivar; assembly: GCA_002079205.1. Taxonomy (NCBI): domain Eukaryota; kingdom Viridiplantae; phylum Streptophyta; class Magnoliopsida; order Asparagales; family Orchidaceae; genus Phalaenopsis; species Phalaenopsis hybrid cultivar. Next base: position 132,489 of record JXCR01117349.1, read on the forward strand.
CTTGGATGTAATCTTCACTTTAGTTGTAAAACTCAACATATTTTAACGAAAACCTCCCTAAATCTTAGAATGTAACCTTTCACTTTAGTTGTAAAACTCAACATATTTTAACAAATCAATTGGTCAGATTGACCCGATAATTTATTTCCCTATTTATTTGCACCCAACTTCTAAGGGCTTTGACCTCCCTGAATCTTGGATGATAATAATATTTTCCTATTTATTTGCACCCAACTTCCAAGGGCTTTGACCTCCCTGAATCTTGGATCCTTCACTTTAGTTATAAAACTCAACATATTTTAACAAATCAATTAGCCAGATTGAAAGTAAATTAAGATCGAAATTCACTTTAGTTGTAAAACTCAACATATTTTAACAAAATCAATTGTCAGATTAAAAGTAAATTCTCACTTTAGTTGTAAAACTCAATATATTTTAACAAATCAATTGGCCAAATTGAAAGTAAATTACCACTTTAGTTGTAAAACTCAACATATTTTAACAAATCAATTGGCCAGATTGAAAGTAAATCAAGATCATTCACTTTAGTTGTAAAACTCAACATATTTTAACAAATCAATTGGGCAGATTTGAAAGTAAATTAAGATCGAAGTGAAAAGATCATCACAATTTCTCAAACATTTTCATGGCTTCATGTAAATTAAGATCGAAGTGAAAAGATCATCATAATTTTTTTAAAATTTTCATGGCTCCAATAAATTAAGATTGAAGTGAAAAGATCATCACAATTTCTTTAACATTTTCATGGCTTCACCAATTCAAATTACCAAAAACATTTTCATGGCTCCACCAATTCAAATTACCATTTCACAAATCTCAAGACAAGGAAAAGAACAGAGAAAACTACTCAGATCTCACGGAGATAACACAACAAAACTCGAAATTCATATATAAAATCAAATTCATACAAACTACAACAACAAATAAACTTATCTCTAATTTCTCTCCAAGAAAACTCCTTGAAGTTCCTCTGAATCTCTTCCTTTCTTTACATCACACAGAATTCCTCTTCGAAGCAGCAAGGAGGAAGAAATCTCTAACTTTCCCTCCACCCTTAAAATCTCTCAAAGAATTCCTCACAATTTTTACACTCTAACAAACACTAATGGAACCTTTCAAACCTCCAAGAACTCTAGAGTCTTCTAGCTCCCCCTAAAGTTTTGGCCAAAATCTTCTTTTAAAGTTGTGAATGAGTTTTCCTAAAAGTTGCCTAAGCATCCCTTTAAAATTTTTCCTTATCCACAACCTCATTGGTCATAACAGTTGAGCTCGCCGTCGGCGGCCTCGAGGGTGTCGTCAGCGGACCTTCTTAATGAATTAATTCTGGAGTCTCGGGAAAATCTCGCCATCGGCGGGGTCGATGTCGCCGTCGGCGCCCTAGTTCAATTATTCACATTTTTGCCCTTTTCGCTCCAAATTCGCTCCTTTTTTGCATCTTTTTGCTCCAGTGATCCGATTTCATCATTCTTGCAAAAAAATATCAAAAATACCTTTCTTTAAAGTGCAATATCATAAAAAATAGTATAAAATATGTATGAAAATCTCAACATATTTTCCTCTAGTCAAAGGTTTTCTCATTAAACTAGAGAGTAAGCAAGGAAAAGTGACTTCATTACTTGTTGAGGATGATATTCTTAAATTAGTAGAAAAATTTAAATTCACAATTGTGAGAGGTTCACTTTTGACAACCCAAAAATGGATATAATTATTTAAAAGGGGAATGAAATGCAGGCTCTTTGGATGGAAGACATATTTTTATTAAAATTAGTAGAAAGAAGATTATGCAAGAATATTTTTCTCTATACCATGGTATGTTAAAGATGCACCTATGAAAGTGTTAAAATTCACACCAAACTTTCCAGCCTTTGATCCACCCATCATACTCTTTATTCATCTTCCCTGGTTTAATATTGCACTACTTTAATCAACAAGTACTTTACTCCATATTTACCATATTTGGGAAACCAATGAAAGTGGACCTAGAAAATTTTACTTTTATCATACCATCAACATCAATGCTTATGGTTGACAGTGATATAACACAACACTTACCTAATTAATTATGGACTGGAACACAACACAATGGGTATTAGCAAAAAGTAGAGGTGAACTACACCTCTAAGTAGTGTAGTAAATGTAGAATTTTTGGTTTATTGCTCATCCTAAATTGTGAGTGTAAGGAAATGCTAAAAATTCTCATGCTAGAAATCATAATCTAAACACCATAAGGAGAGAACATGACAATGATCAACCACACATTCCTAGCCATGCAGTAGAGACTTCCAAATTAGGAAAAACTCCAAATTTGTGGATTTAACATTTTATCTATAGAGAAGCAAAATATGGATGTTGGAATCCACACTAGTGTAGAAATTATTAGTCAAGCTACTACAAAAAAAATGACTAAACGATGGAAGTTGTTGAAACCAGTGATAAGAAACTTCTAGAAGAGTGAGATGCCAGACCAAAGTTGTAAATTTAAACACATGACAAGAATTCACCACTACATATTTGGAGGTGGATAGGGTGATATTGGAGGAAGATTGGTAGATCTAAAAGTCCAAAAAATCTAAAGGAAATGATAAAAGAGAAATTAGTTACAAGGACTGAAATGCTATATTGTACTATGATGCAGTTTCTTCCGTGGACATGTTAGCTTATATTAATGATGGGCCTCATCCTAGGATCTCTAGGAGGAGTAGTTACATTGCTGATGAGTAACTTCTTTATTTGGAATGTTAGAGGCTTTACCAAAATGAATGCCTTTAATAGGTTGATGAACTTGTGTAGGGTTCATCAAATCTCCTATTTTTCTTATTCTAACCTGTGATTCAAATTGAGAGCATTCAAAATACTATAAAAAAATTGGGTATACTCAACTTTTTTCACATCTAAAACCCTAAAGTCTAGTGTCTTTAGAAGAAGGATGTTTAGGTCAAGCTCCAAATGAATCATCAAGAAGTTCTCCATCTTGTGATTATTTGGTGTAATTAAAGTATTCTCCATACTATAACTTATGTTGGATGCTCCATTACTGGTAGATCAAACCTTTAGACTGATTTACCTACTACTAAACATGAAGTTGATAAACATTGATTAGTTGGGGGAGATTTGAACATAATTTCCTCTTCTACTGAGAAGAATGGAGGAAGATTACCTGATTTCAAGCATATGCTGACCTACATTAATAATATTACTGTAGCTAGAATTTTTGAAGTGCCTTTTATTGGTAACATATTGATATGGAATTGAGGTAAAATAATTAAGAGGCCAGATAGGATCCTACTGAACTAACACTAGTTGGAAACATTACATATTTCTAAAGTTGCACATATGCAGAAAACTAGTTCTGATCAAGCACCTTTGTTGTTAAAAGTAAGCTATATTCCTAAACTTTAAAATAAGACCATTTTATTTTCCTCAATGTTTGGACTTCCCATGATGCTTTTTAAGACTATAAAAGAAAATTGCATGATTGATGTTAAGATTTCTCTTTTGCATGACCTTTGAGTCCTCCACAAGAAACTAGTTACACATCTAAAATATTGGAATTGGGAGGCTTTTGAGAATATCCACAAGAAGTTAAGTGATGCTGAGAAGTTGGTCACAACACTAGAATCTCAATTTAGTATGGAAGAAGTGTGTAAAGAGGAGGTGTTCAAAGCTCAAGCAACAGTTAATGAAGAGATCCAACTAGAATATGATTTTTTGAAGCAAAAAAGTTGACTACTGTGGCTATGTGGAGGGTGACAGAAATTCAAAATTTTTTTGTGCATGTATAAAATAAAGAAGACAAGCCAATGTTATATTGAAAATAAAAGAGGAAGATGGAAGTTGGAGGCACACAAAACCTTTGATTGTGGAGAGTGCAATCAGTTCTTTTCAGAGACTTCCAACATACCACAACTAATATAAATGAATTTGACCTACATTGCTAACTAACAGATCTGATCCCACTGCTAACAGTCAGCTGCCTGCTTCACCCATAAAGGAGGAGATAACAAAGGTCTTAAAATCTTTTGACCCTAATAAGGTGGTTGTTCCTGATGGTTTCATATGCATTTTTTCTTAAAGCCTGGAAAATCCTTAAACAACATCTGATACCTACTATCCATTATTTTTTATGGGTGTTCTACCACATCAATATTTCATGAACTCATTTACAATATTGTTGTCTAAGGAAAATCTTAAAAACAAAAGACAAAGCTTTAGACCCATCAGCTTTACTAGTGTGGCTTCAAACATCATCATTAAGTTCTTTTTAAGAGGCTTCAACTAATTATAATAAAATATTCAGCCCCTAACAAAGTGCCTTCATTGCTGAGAGGAGCATCATTGATAATGTGCTCATTACTCAAGAATTATTTCTATCCATGGATAATCCATATAGAGGTAGTAATAGTGTTCTCGAATTTGATAATAAGGAAGCTTATGACATCATTAGTTAGGATTTCATACTTGTTTTGCTGCAAGCAAGAGATTTCAATAAGGATTTCTTTAGCACTTTTAAGATGTTGCTAGATCACAATTATTACTCCATACTCATTATGGTCACAATCATAGTTATTTCAAAGTAGGTAGAGGACTCAAGCAAGTTGTATCAAAATTATACTCACAAGTAGAGTGATAGCATTTAGAATAACTTTCTAAAACCTTCACAATTTGTCTTTGCTTGGAGGCTTCACTTCAAACTTTTAAATTGATGAAATTTTACAATTAAAAAACTTAAGTATTCCCTCCATTTGTCTACAATGTAAGCAAGAATAGGAGTGTATTTCCCATGTGTTTAGACCTCAATTTTTATCACAAAGGACTTGCACGGACATCACCCTTTTGTCCAACACAATAAAATTGGCTAAAAGGCAGTCTACCCTTTTTTATCCTAATGTGGTTATGCTAGGTATAGGCATGGCCACGCATGAAAACTCTTCAGCATTTTCATACCTGGCCAAGCATGACCATGCCCGAAAGTTCATTATCTTGGTCATGTCAGCTCTGAGTGTGACCACTCCAGATAAACAATCTTGACATGCTAATGATCTGTTGCCCTCTTCCAGTGAGCATTGCATGAATCCTCGCACCATTTCACTGACAGAGATCCGTGGCTCACAAACTGTCAGACTGATCATGTTCATCAGCCTTATCAGACGCCTCCGAAGAGCTTTGTAAACCCCTTCCCCACTTATAAAAGGAGGTCTTCAGTACTCCTAAGAGGAACTCACTTAACATTCTTCACTGATTATTGCTCGTTGATAGAGGAATAAGAAGTGGAATGAAAGTCTTTAGAAAGCCTCCTCCTCCTTCGATTAGCCTCCTCTCCTCTAATCAACCTCCTCTCCTCCTGGTAAGTTCCCCTTTCTTCTTTTTTTAATTTTAGTGCTTAATTTAAAAGTTTTAAGTTAATTTTAGGATTTTTATTTAACTCAAATATTTTGGATTATGCTTGCTTCCGGGTTCAACTCATGTTGACCTGAACTCAACCTAGCCCTAACTCATCTAGCACAAAACTAACCTAAACCTTGGACTTGACCCAACCCATGTCAGACCCAAAACCTAATCTAAACCTCATTCTTCACCCACTAACATAAACTCTAATCTAAATCCTAAACCTGACCTAACCTTGATTTAATACAAATCCAAAAATAAACCCTAGACATGATCTAACTCAGGTCTAACCCAAATCCTAACCTAAACCTTAAACCTGACCCAAACTAGGTCTAACACAAACACTAACTAAGACATAGACCTGAACCAACCTAGGCCTAACACAAAACCAATCATAAAACCCAAATCTAATCCAAACTGGGTCAACCCTACTAAATCTGGGTAAAACCTAAACAAAATCTAGCCAAACTTTGGTCCACCCAACTTAACCTGGGCAAACCTAAAAAGTCTAACACAACCTCGGTCAACCTAGCCTAACCTAGTTAAACTTAAACTAAAATTAACCTATCTTGGATCAACCCTACTTAACTTGGGTTGAACCCAAACCTAACCCAGCTCAACCTGGTTCATCCCACTTAAGTTGATTCAACTGAAACCAAACCCAACTAAACTCTACCTAGCTTAGGTTCAGCCTAGGATCAAACCAGTTAACTTATATCTCAATCCCAAGCTAACCTGATTTGAAAACTGAGCTCACCTCAGCTTGACCCTAGCCTAAGTATAATCAAAGGCTAAGTGTTACTTTGTATGTGTTAACTCACATGTCACTCCATATTTCATATGTTGTTTCATATTCATGTGTTATTTCATCATTAAAAGCTCATGTGTTATTTCATGTTAAAAAAATCATGTACTATTTCTTGTTAAAAAACTCATGAATTTTTTCATGTTGAAGAACTAGTGTTATTCCGTATTCAAAAACTCATATGTTTTGTTCAAAAACAAATTAACAAAAAAATATTACATAAACAAACAACGATAAGAACTCCCACTTTTCTCCGCAAAAACCAAAAATAAAAAATAAAACAAAATTTAAAATATGAAAAACCTTGATTTCTCAAATATGACTAACAAATCTAGGAATCAAACAAGATATTAATGCAAATACTAAACTTCAAATAAATATTTAAAGCAAACTATGTTAAAAAAGAAGAATTGATCCTAGGTGGATATGACATGAACTTTAGGTTAGCTAACTTAGACACCAAACTAAGAGCCACACAGTTAATCAGGGTTATTTTGAGTATAGAAGCGTAGGTTAGTTCAAGTCCCTAGTTAGTGCTAAGGGTAAGGACATGCAAAAAAACAAACCTTCCCCATGAGACTATAGGGAATACATTAGAATGAAGTAACCCATGGTTAATGAGGATTGTATTTTAGACTACTTTGAAACTCTGAACCCTCCATGCTCTGAAATTCAAAAAGGATTCTTGGTTATGAAGCTGGTCATTGTCGATGGAAACCAATAATCCTAGGTTGATGAAAATTCATGAGCATCTTGATCTGGTATGTTATTCCTAAAGTCTAGGTTAGTACGCATCTTGATGTAAGTTTCTTATATTCAAATCAAGTTTGGTAAGGAGACCCCATAATTAAAATAAATCTTATCTTACACTTATTATCTAAGGGAAAAATCCTGATTCTGTAAACCCCAAAGACTTATATTAAAATGAATGAATCCATTCTAAAGTAGTTGATTCCGATATTTTTTTATATGTAGAATTTATGAAGTTAACACCACTATTTGAAAATTTTAATCCCTGACAACAGTGACAAAAACTTGATCCCAAACTTGATGTATGTATTTATCAAGTTAACACCACTACTTGAAGATTTTAATCCTTAATAATGGCGTTAAAATCTTGATCCCAAGCAAAGTAAGATTTAAATTATATTTTTAAATAGTAGGAATTTTATGTATGTTTATGTATCATTATCAAGTACTATAGGGCCTTCTGATTAAGCTCTGAATATCGATCCCATGGAGATTGAGGTTAATCACAACGGCTTTCAAGAGAAGTTCCTGTCTAAAATAAAATGCCCTAGCTTGGAAGGTCGATAACGGTTTGGTTTTAAATATATCCTACAATTATCACTACAATACTGCTTCTACTCCTAAACAAAAATACTTAGTGAAAATTAGAAAGTGGAGTTTAATATATTAAAATTACTTTTTTTCATGCAATGAAATTAGTGACATGTGTAAAAGTAAAACAAGTAGTGAGAGAGATTATGAAAAATAGGAGCAATTATATTCCTTACCCTTACTAGAGATGCTACAAAGGACATTGGTTAATCTAAAGTTTGAATAATTCTGAAGATAAGTTAGGCAGGGAAGATACCAGCTCTCACTCTAGAGTTCCTCTCCACCTAGAGGCTAACATCCAGCATCAAAACCAAAAACAATAGACCAAATTAAGGGGCTTCAGCTTGTCACTCTAAAGTCATCTAATTCTAAAACCATTAAAGATTATTTCCTGATTTCTTTGCAGTCAAACATATGGATTACATTCTCATCCAAACAATCTCATGTGATTCTACCACTGTTGATTGAGACAACACCATCACGGATCTTACATGTTCTCACAAGAGATTTTAACATGCATTTTGATCAAGTTTACATGTCAATGAAGAAAAAAACAAAAGTCTCACAATATATTATCACTCTACTCAATTCTATATCCTACACATGCATACTAATTCATTATAAGAGGGAAGAGTAAAGAAAACTACTCACTGCATATGGAGAAACAACAAGAACTTTTTAGTAAACAAGGCTTTAAAATCATACAAACAAAGTACTAGATTAAAGTCAAAATAGAATTAAAATACTTATCTTTGATGGAAATAAAACTCTCCTTGTATAGCAAAAGAAATCTCCTTACAATCCTCTCCAAGAACAAAGTGAAAATAAATGAATAAATTCTCTCACTCTCTCTCTTTCTCTCTGACATTATCGCCCCAGTTGAGGCTCACGCACAAGCCTTCTTCTTTTCCAAGTTTTCTTCTTCTCTTCCAATTGATTAAAGCATCCAAGAGTCAGTTTTTAAAAACATTTCCAAGCCTTAATTATAATTTTCCAAGAGATTCTTAAGTGTCTCTTAAAAAATGACCATATTCATTGAATCTTTCAAATGATGCCTCAAGTGCCTCTTGAAAACGCCTTATAACCGCCCCCAAATTCTTATAGAAAGTCTCTTTTATCATTTCCAAAGAATTCCCCAAGAGTAACACGAAGCACCGCTTCATAAATCGTCCAAGATATGTTGAAAACCATATTTGGTGCCTAAGCACCGATTTTGGTAGCTTAAGTGCACTCTTCTCTTTCTGGTGGTGCCTAAGAGCCATTTTGGGTGCTTAAGCGCCGAGCATAGGCACTTGAGTCCCTAGTTTTGGCCCCCAGGGCTTCGGTGTGTTATGGTTCAACTTGATTTGCTCCAATTTGATCCATTTCGGTAATTTTTTGTTCCTTTTACTCCAATCACTCCAAATTCTTCAATTTGATGTGCCTACAACAAAAAATACAAAAAAACATATCTTTAAAATGCAATATCATTACAAAATAAAGCATGAAAATAATACATTTTTAGGAACATCAATAATGTCTCTATCTTTTGAGATAATATGTTATTCTTTGAATTCCAAATTCAATCATTTAGATAGAATACTTGTTGACCTCACTTTTGGTTGAGGTTTAGTTTTTCAACTTTAGTAGCCTAAGGTCTAGCCATAGAAATTTCCTATTGACTATTCTTAGAAAACTAGACAAGGAACCCTTGCAATTAGAAATTCTACCCTCTCTATAGTCAACTTGAAGTTCCACATCTTAGTCTCAACCTCTAAGTACTTAGTAGGTGGGATCACTCTGGGGGAAACTCAAGATGAGTCACCCTTAGGACTGTTGACCCTTAAGGTTAACCCTGGGTGTTGGTCTGGAGCTAAGACATTCACTACACTCACTACACTTATATACACCCACATTCACTCACAACCCTAAACTCAAATTTCTAGCCTAGAGCCCTTGATCTTTTGGGAAACTCATGTAGATGGTCCCCTAAACCTACTAGCCCTAGGGCTATGGTTTGGCTAAGACCACTATGTAGAGTACCCAAAATGGGGTTTTTATTGGTCCATGGCTTTTTGGTGATGATTGGTACCTCAACTAGACCAAAATACCCATCTCGGCCTTTTGTCCTTAAAACACCCCAAAATTACCAAAATACCCCTCTTGGACCCAAAGTACCAAAAATTCCAAAAATTCCCAAAAAATTCTAATAAAGCCTAAATATTCCCAATTTCATTTCCCTCAACTACCACATGACCCAATTTGGCCAATTTGACCATCTTTAACCAAAACCCCCAAATTTGCCTTTAAGGGCCCAAATTGCCCCAAATCCAATTCAAATGTCCATTAATTTGACCTCAATTTCAATCCTAAACTCAAATTCACTTTTGATATGATCAAATTAAACCAAATCCAAGCTCAATTGGTCCATGATTTGAACCCAATTTTGAGTTAGGTTAGAACCCCAATTTTGACCGTATGACCTAAACTCACCAAATTGAACCCATAGCCTAGTCAATTGGCCCTAATTAATGTTGAAAAATCTTGTTATTCAAAATCAACCATCAATTGACCTTGGTGAAGCCTCATATCCATTCGATTTTGGCCTAAATCCAAAATTCCCAAATTTAGCCCCAAATTGGCTAAGTCCCCAAATTTCACCCAATTGATTGCCTTAACCCCCAATTTGGCATCCAATTCATGTTGAAAAACTCTTCATGAAGTCCCTATCAACCTTTTTCAACAATCAATTTGGACTTAGCCCAAGGCTAACCCAAGCCAGACCCAAGCCTAGCCCAACATGACCAAATTGATTAAAGTTCAAGATTCCATCAAATTGACCTTTCAATTGAACTCAAAACCACTTTTATCTTTCACCAAAGTTGTTCCTTATGATCTTGTAGAACAAATGCAACAATAAATTGGGCCAATTGACATGGATAGTTTAGTACAAACCCAAGTTCTGGTCATTTTCACCCACTTGGACCTATGCACTAAATGTGACCTAACCACCCTAAAGTCACCAAATTAACTCCACCACAACCATTAGTTGAACTTAGTGACCAGTCCAAACACCATGAAACCACCTAAATGAAGCCATGGACCAAAGGTCCCCCAAATTAAGGGATATGATTTCTAAAAATGCACATGCTTAAGATATCTTTGTCAAATCAAAGTACATTTGCATTAAATTGTTGTTATGGATTCCTCTGGGTTCCTTGAGCTCCTAGCCACCTCCCATTGGCCAGTCGGCTAGCCTAGTGGCCGGAAAAGCTCAAAACCAAGAGCCACCCCCACGAAACCTCACCTAAATCAAACCTAGAGGCAAGATCATCCGAATCAAATTGAAGAGCTCCTCTGCCCTCCACCTAAGCACCACAATGCACCCAAACTTGTGCCCTGAGAGCCACCCCATGGCCATTTTTATAAAAACTCACCTCCCACGGCCATGGGAGGTGTGCTGAAATTTTCCTAGAGAGGCCTCTCCAAACTTCACACAGAGCTTCCCTAAGATCCCCTCAGTGCATTCTGATCATTTTCCCTCACCCATTCCCATTGCCGGAGCTCAATTTTGAGCTTGAAACCTTGCCGGAA
>JXCR01117349.1:149802-196635 GCA_002079205.1 Phalaenopsis hybrid cultivar
ATATATATATATATATATATATATTGGGATATTATGCAAGTATACGTATCGTTATCAAGTAATATAGGACTTTTTGATTAAGACCCAAATATCGAACCCATGGGAATTTCACAATATGCACTATTAAACAACAAACTTTCTAATTTAAAAAGACAATTACTTAAGCTATAGATATTTTTACAGTAACTAAAATTAAAATCTTTTTGGTATTTTTGATATTTTGACAAAACAGTTAAAACTTCTAAAGATAACTTGAGTTTATGTAAGAGAAAAGCATGTAATATGAAATATCTCTCTCCTTATCTTGAATCAATAATAAGTATAGGAATTCTATTGTGGAAGTATTCAAATTGTATTATGCTAAATAGGAGCAATATTATTATTTACTCTTACTAGAGATGTTATAAAGAACATTGGCTAATTTAAAGTTTGAATAGTTTTGAAGACCGGCTAGGCAGGGAAGACAGCTCTCACTCTAGAGTTCCCTTGATTCCCTCCTCCTGGGGGCTAACATCTTGTATATGAACCTAAAATAATAAACCAAGTTGGGGGTTTTAGCCTGTCACTCTAAAGTCCTCTAAGTCTACACCCTTCAAAGATTATTTCCTTATTTATTTTCAATCAATCTTATGAACTACATTCTCATTCATACAACCTCATGTGATTCTTTCCAATTGTTAACTAAGACAATATTAGCATGGTTCTTACATGTTCTCTCAACAAATTTTAACATCTAGATATTTCAGATCAAGAAGTAAATGAAGTACATGGAATTAAATCATCACAAATTCTTCCAACATTAAAGATTAATACTCTCCACAACTTCCATCCAACACTTTAATTACTTATCAATTTCAAGAAGAAAGATAAAGAAAACTACTCAGAATCCATGGAGAAAAAAAAAACACACTTTAGTTTAAAAGTAGAAAAATAAAGAAAACTACTCAGAATACATTGAGAAAATAAAACCACACTTTAGTTTAAAAGTAGAAATCATTGCCAAACCACTAAGAAGTCTCTTTAAAGATCAATACTCTCCACAACTTCCATCCAACACTTAATTACTTATCATTTTAAGAAGATGATAAAGAAAAATACTCTGAATACATGGATAAAATAAAATCACATTTTAGTTTAAAAGTAGAAATCATTTTCAAACTAACAAGAAGTCTTGATTAAAACCAAAAGTAGTTTAAAATTAAAAAAAACTTATCTCAAATTCTCCACCAAACTCTTAAAGTTCCTTTGTATCACTTCTCTTTTATTACACTCTTAGATCTTACAATAAAACTAAAAACAAAAAAGATAAAGTAAATTTGTGGTGCTTGAAAATCTCTCCAAAAGAACTTCTCAGGACTCCCCCTTTTTAAGTACACTTATAAAAGTCTCAACTTTCTTCTTTTATAAATTTTCAAGAGGTTCTTTGGTAACTCTTCAAAATGTGTCCAAATTCAATGTATTCTCTAAGGGATGCCTCTTTTCACAAGGCTTTTAATCATATTTTTGTTTATAGTGGTCATAACCACCCTCTTTAGCCAATATGTGCCTCAAATGTCCCTTCAAAATTTGGAAAAATGAATTAAACCATCAATTAACTGCCTCTGGTGCTTAAGTGCGGGGCCTCAGGCGCTTAGGCGCTGCCTTCTCTGTTTCACTGGCACTTAAGCACCAGATCTGATGCTTAGGCTCAAAAACTCTTTTGAACCATTTTTACATTTTTGCTCCAAATTTGATCATTTTTCACTCCTTTTAGCATTTTTCACCTTTTTTACTTGTACCTAAAAGAAAAAAATGCAAATATCTTTCATTAAAGCGCAATATCTCAAAAATAGGTATAAAATGTGTCTAAAAGCACTATATACTTTAGGTGTGTCAGTAAGTCATGTAACTTTATTTGTGGTGTTCATTCTAAGGATTTTTGGTTTCCATGACACTTTTTGTTGCAATAATTCTACTGTTGATTGTTAACTTTCTGACTATAGTATTTTTTTTTTGTCATACTTGATAAGAATGTTAAAGTACCTGGTGAACTTTGACTTTTCCCTATTGTGTTGTGAAATGAGTTTGTTAACCATTAAAATTATAGTAGAATATGCATAATTATTTAGGTTTTTTTAGCCTTGGTAGGGGATTATAAAAAACCTCAAAAATACTATAGGGTTAAGCAAAACTTAACTTTGTGGGTTTCTTATTCTTCTTCTGATCTAGGTATAGGATTAAGGAGAAAACTCTTAACCTTGGATGTTAACAACAGCATGTGCATCATAGGAAAACTTCAAGAGACCACCTGACCGTGTCATAAGAGCATTAGTCAAACATAACTGAAAAACACAAATATTTTTCAAACCATTTTGTTTAATATGCATTTAACATTGTTAGATTCCTTTCTTGCATTTGAACAATTCAAACTAGACTTAGCGATTTAATTAACTAGATTTTCATCTGTTAAAATAATGTTTGACACTATCTTTGTGGGATTGATCTTAGGAATTGTTTTCATAGATTACTTTACAAACATGTATACTTGCATGATTAATCAACTTGACTAACAAAAATTTTGAGCATCTACTACGGTGCCACAATGATTGATAAACTATGAATTGATTTTTGTTAGTGTGACAATGTGGCCATCATCTTTAGTAGTGCTAGAGAGCCTTAAGCCTAGTGTCATGGTGTCATACCAAAATTACACTTTATGAAAGGTGGGCATGCAGCCACCCCATGGGCTGACTTTTCACATTTTTGGGGTTGATAATGTATTTTGTTAGCTTTCAAACTCATTTTTTTCTTCTTCCTCAACCCACTTTATGTTATAGGAATTCTTAACAACAATTTGGTGTGAGATTAAATATTTAGTATCAGAAGAGTTTCTTCTGTGCATAGAAAAGCTGGTGGGACAACTTCAAACTCCATATGATTAATTATCCTACAACCTTAATCCATTTATTACCATGCTGGATACAAAAGTTTAAGATTGCTCGATCCTTCATGACATCCATGAACCTGGTGACTAGCAATAATCTTGCAATAATTAAATAGTCTCAAGCATTAGATGTTTGGTACATGTGGGTTAAATAGGAACTTCATTGTACTCTCACCTACTCACTAGCCCTAGTTTTCCACTAACCTATGGAGTTAGTCAGGAATTGTATAGTCCTCTTATAGTCTAAAAATAAGAAGTCAGCATATTCACTATTAAGGATGTTTGGAAGGCCAAAAAACCTACTTATTGTGGTTGGTTCATGTGCAGAGTACTTCTCTAAATGAAGAAAAGCATGTCCATGTGTTCCTTTTGTATAGAACTCATAGACAATTAAGACCACAACAGAGGTAGGAGTATGGCATAACCATTCCAAGCTCTTACTCATGATCTCCCCATTAACACTACCTAAGTGGAATGAAACACTACTCAGGGATCTACTTCTCCTAAAAATCCAACTTTAAAAATCATTGGGAGGCCTCAAAACATATAAATAACATATTATCAACTGTAGTGTTTCTCTTATCCCTAACTCCAGGTTCCATTGACATAAAAATGGTAAAACTAAGCATGGTATAGAAGCATGGCAGGAACATGAGAAAACATGGTGAAAGATTGTCAAATCAAAGAGCTAGGGCTTGGATCTAAACTTGAATCACTATAGAGCATTGATCCTGAGCTTCATTAGTCAATTCTAATCCCTTTACAATGTCTCTCCTGAAATTGGTTTTAGTGGGGATACACTATGTCACGGGGCAAAGAATAAAATGATGAAGCAAAGAGATTGATTTAGGATTTAGACCCAGGCAGTGTAAACACACCTGAAACTAGGGTAATTAAGCCACGAGAGGCATGACATGATAATTCTATTATTGAGCACGACTTCACCAACATTGACATAGTTACATCAATCAAAGTTGGTTTTTTTATCACAAACTGCTCCTCTAAGCCATATTTAAGCCATTTTAACCTAGTTAAGCCTCAAAATGGACCCAAAGCACCTCAACAGCAATTCTAACTTACAAAGACGTAATTGAAAAACAATTTGAAGTAAGACACAAATACAGAAAAAATACTCAAATTATAGATAACAATTGATTAACTCATTAGGTAGTTCATAGTTCAATGTCTTAAGTTCTTGCCAAATCAGATCAAGCATAACAGAATTCTACGGGATCAAAATGTATTCTCATTACTCCCTGATCAATCATATCAAATTTTAGTTATCCTAAGCAACTTCAAAAATTAACCAATGTCCTTTCTATTCTAGGAACTTTTAGGAAATCATTTTAATTTCCAACCCCCATGTTCAAACTTCTTAGAACATTCTCTAGCTCACTCCTACAAACATTTTCCAAACTCTATGGTAATTTTCTCAACTTATCCTCCCTCATGATAGTGGAATATATTCTTAGAAAGTCATGCTCTCTCTGCTCAGGGGACATTCTCAACTCTATTATTAAGGCTTCTTATGTTGATGGTCTGTCAGGCTCGGTATGGGTCTTCGTGTGCACAGGTTCTATTATCTCCCAAAAAACTTTAGGGATCACCCTTAAATAAAGGACAAATTCTTCCTCACAAATATTTCAACTAAATTTATCATGAACAACTTTCTTCCTAAGGTCACATTTGTTAGATTAAGAAGATTTTATATCAACTACCCTATCCATCACTTCTACACACTTATACTAATCAATGTTTGAGTCTTGGGAAAACATTATGGATTTTAGAACAACAAATGTTACTTCCTAATCATTCATTCTCATAGTAAGTTTTTCCTTTTGAACATTAATCAATTTTCACTCCAATTATAAAAAGGATTGAACAATAATTGAGGGAATTTATTTATTGACTTCAATGTTTAGGACCAAAAAAATAATGAGAAATATGAACTTATTAACTTTAACTTGGATATCCTCTATAACTCCCTTAAGTTAAGTAGTTGATTGTAGGCCAAGTGAAGGTTTGAGAGTGGGTCAAAATTCTACTAATCATAACCTTTTGAAAAAGGACAATGACATAAGGTTAATGATAACTCCTAATGCCCTCTTAACAAATTTCTTTTCTATGGCACAAGAAATACTGAAACTACGTGGATTATTAAGTTTTCAATGTAACTTCTTTTGTCTGAAGGCACTACACTCCTCAATGAAGGCTATTGTCACACTTTCACTTTGTTTTATTTGCTTGTCCCAAAAAACATTTAAAAACCCCACCTAACTTGGCATCCATTTTAGAAATCTAGAATAAGGAGCATTAATGTCAAATTTATTAAAAAATACTAAAACCTTAGGCATTTGTTGATCCCTCAAAGGCTTCTAGAGTCTTTAGGGGATGGAAAATGTTGATCTCCCTTATCCTATCGCAGGGGGGAAGGCGAATTTATCTAAGTCTAGCTCAATATTTTTTTTCTCACTCATATAAGTATCTTCCTATTTCATCACAGTTCCCACTCTAACAACAATACACTATTCAAAATTTTGATTCCTTTGATTCACATTAGTGTTACTAGTGAGCATCCCTTGGGGTCGACTTCTCATTGAGTTTGCTAACCTCATAATTTGATTTTCAATATTCCTTATGACTTTGAAATGGCTCAATAATTCATTCCTCAATTATAATACAATCCACTCTAAAGATTCACTCTTATCCTTAAACTAGGTGTTTGAAGTGAATCTGGGATGGGGATGAGTTTTATCTCAGCTTTGGATTTATTTGGTTATTCTAATTTCCTACTGGATTGACATTGGAGTTCCCCTAGGGCTACTTTCCTACTACTTCATTATTATTATTATTCCATTAGAAACTTTGGTGATGCTTACAACTTCAATTTTATGTATTGCAGTAATGATTAAGAGCCCAATTTCTTACATCATTAAAAATCTCTAAGGTTGTAGTATCAGAATCCACTACTAATTTATACATCATCACATCACTCGTAATGATCCTAGCACTAAATTTTTCTTGAAGATGGCTAAATTCTGAAAAATGACAGCTACTACAAAATCTAGATTATTCAAAATATCCATTTTTATGCAAACTAGCTACCTTCTTTGGGATGATCCTATTAAAAGGCCATTAAAAGCTATTAATGGTCATTTCCTCCATCAAATTGTATGTCTTGTAAAGCGAATTTGATATTAAGAACCACTCAACTACATCAACTATGTGGCCCCTAAGGAACATACCAATCCACTTTAATAGGTTTGTATTATAAGCCAATTAGGTAGGGAATGGTATAGATTTCTCCTAAATAACTTCTTGAACCTCTCTCAAGACTCATAAATTTAATCTACATTAACTTTGTTGAATAATTTAATCTTGTTCCTAAGCATGTAAGTGTTAGATGGAGGAAACTACTTGGCAAAGAACTTTGAGTTAGGTGAGTTCAAGTGGTGATGGATCCTAAGACTAAGGAGATCAACCATATCGTTAATTTTATCTCTTAAGGAGAAGGAGAAAACCATCATCTAAAGGCATCACTAGGGATACCATAATTGTTAAATGTAGTAGATAATTCTAGAAAGTTAGCTAAGCAGAAGTTAGGGTTCTTAGTGTTTGATCCCTAAAACTGGGTATTTTTCACTGTTTGCATTATGGGTGGTCTCAATTCAATGGCATTAGCTTCTATGGTGGGTAACTAATTCTCATGTGGATCTCCTCTATCGACGTTTTGGCACTCTCTAAGTGGTTTCATGTGGTTCTCAAAATTTTTTAGTTCTCCTTAAGCCTGAGGAAAAGACGGTATTATCAATAGCTTAATCAATGACTTATTATGCATCGCAAATATCTTGTTAATTATCTACAACTTAGTGATAAATGACTTAATTCATCTTTCAAATTGCTAACTTCTTAAAAATGGTTGCTACTACAAATCTAGATTATTCAAAATATATGTGCTATGCAAACTAGCTACCTTCTTTGGGTGATCCTATTGGAAGGCCACTATAAGCTATTAGTGGTCATTTTCTCCATCAAATTATATGTCTTATCAAAGGAATTTGATATTTAAGGACCACCCAAACAAATCTTCTATGAGGCCCCTAAGGAACATACCAATCCACTTTAATAGGTTTGTATGATAAGTCGGTTAGGTAGGGAATAGTGTAGATTTTTCCTAAATAACTTCTTGAAACCTCTCTCAAGACTCATAAATTAACACTCCATTTATTTGGTTAAATAAGTTAATCTCATTCCTAAGCATGGAAGTCATAGATGGAGGGAACTATTTGGCAAAGAACTTTCAGTTTGGTTAGTTAAAGTGGTGATGGATCCTAGGACTAAGGAGATCAACCATATCGTTAATTTATTTCTTAAGAAGAAGGAGAGAAGCATCATCTAATGGCATCACTAGGGATACCGCAATCCTTAAATGTGGTAGACAATTCTAGGAAGTTAGCTAAGTGAAATTTAGGGTTCTTAGTGGGTGATCCCCAAAATTGGGTGTTTTTCACTGTTTAGATTATGGGTGGTCTCAATTCAATGATGTTAGCTTCTATGGTAGGGTAACTGATTCTCATGTGGATCTCCTCTATTGACGAGCTGATACTCTCTAAAGGGTTTCATGTGATTGTCCTAAGGTTTTTTCGTCTATAAGTGTGCTTCTCAGAATTTTTTAGTTCCTCTTAAACCTGAGGAAAAGACGGTATTATGGATAGTTTAATCAATGACTTATTGTGCATCACAAATATCTTGTTAATTTCCTATAGCTTAGTGATAGATGATTAATCTCTTACTTTTAATAATTTATTACTACTCCTTGACCTGTAGCTTTTGAACAATAAAATTTGGACATTTTATTTAAACTTACTAAAATTATAAACTTTAAGTCAGATTCTAAAATAAAACTAATGGTTACCAACTGTAACTAAACCATTAAAACACATACATGATACTGCTAAAATTATTAATTCTTTTTATCTCCCATGAATCCATTGCTCCCCCAGTTTTGGCATAAATCCCTCTACCCTTCCGTAGCTTCCTCCTCTCCCAGTAATGCGTTTCTTCTTAAAGGGATGATGCTTTGCTTAAGTAGACACTCCTATCCGGGTGACGTTCATACTCTACCAGTGACATGCTTCTCCTCCCTTGGTCATGTCAACTCGTGCCTCCTCTCCTGGTCTTGAATAGCCATTTGCAGAAACCACTAAATATGGTCGCCTGAGATTTACCATCAATTTACCTTGGTGAAGCCTCATACCCATTTGATTTTGGCCTAAATCCAAAATTCCCAAATTTAGCCCCAAATTGGCTAAGCCCCTAAATTTCACCCAATTGATATCCTTAACCTCCAAATTGACATCCAATTCATGTTAAAAACTCTTCATGAGGTCCCTATTTACCATTAAAAATAATTAATTTGGACTTATCCAAAGGCTAACCCAAGCTAGACCCAAGCCTAGCCCAACATGACCAAAATGATTAAAGTTCAAAATTCCCTCAAATTGACCCTTCAATTGAGCCCAAAACCACTTCCATTCTTCACCAAAGTTGTTCCTTATGATCATATACACCAAATTAAATATTTATTTGAGCCAATTGACATGTATGTCCTAGCCCAAACCCAAGTTTTGGTCATTTTCACTTACTTGGACCCATGCACTAAATGTGACCTAACCACCCTAAAGTCACCAAATTAACTCCACCCCAACCATTAGTTGGACTTAGTGACCAGTCCAAACACCATGAAACCACACAAATGGCCATTTTTATAAAAACTCACCTCCCATGGCCATGGAGGTGTGCTGAAATTTTCTTAGAGAGGCCTCTCCAAATTTCACACAGAGCTTCCCTAAGATCCCCTTAGTGCATTCCAACCATTTTCCCTCACCAATTCCCATTGCCGGAGCTCAATTTTGAGCTTGAAACCTTGTGAGAAACCAGGACAGAACCCAACACACCTCCACAGTCCACCAAACTCAAATTAACTTCACCCAAACCTTCACAACAGTGAAAGAAGCCAAAACCCCATAAAATCCCCCTCCCACAGAGCCTCTACCATAGCTCTAGACCAACACCCAAATCTGACCGTGATTGAATTCCTACTTAGGCCTTACACAAATACTAGGGACTCAATCCCTAGCCTCCTTGGACCCCAACGAAAGTACCAAACCCCTCTAATAGAAGCTTCACTTCTCAGAGCAAAGGTATAAAACCTCACCTCATCCCGAGCCTATTTTGATTCTCCATTTNTCAAATTTGGTCGTGATCGAATTCCTACTTAGGCCTTACACCAAGACAAGGGACTCAATCCCTAGCCTCCGTGGACCCCAACGAATGTACCGAACCCCTCTGATCGAAGCTTCACTTCTCAGAAAAAATGTATAAAACCTCACCTCATCCCGAGCCTATTTTGATTCTCCATTTAATTAGGCTCAATTTAATTACATGATTATCGTATAGAAATGTTCGTCTCACTTAGACGAGTTCATAGGATCAAACCCGAGGTGAATTGGTTGAGTCTAAGCTGAGATCTTAGAGTTTTAGTGTGGACGGTCACGGTATCATTCTATCGGAGACGATGACAGGGAGCCGTTGGATCGCGCGTGTATCACATAGATGGCCAAGATCGAGCTGGATGATGCCTCGGGACATAAACAGCGGGCCGAGTCAGCAAGCTACATAGATGGTGGCTTCCAACCAGAGCGCGCCACGCATGCCTTCGGAGTCATCGTAGGATGAGCTGGCACGCACGGTTTAAATAGATAAATAGGGCTTTTCTTATTTATTTAAATACCCTTAACTTAGAAAATTCTTTTGTGTAGAAAAATCACAAAAATAAAATAAAAATACCCTCTTGCTCAGTGAATAGATGAGAATTTGTGTAGAAAAATCACAAAAATAAAATAAAAATACCCTCTTGCTCAGTGAATAGAGGAAAACGTAGAAAAATCACAAAAAAAAATACCCACTTGCTCAGTGAACAAAGGAGAACAATGTGGAACAAATTTCAAGTCCTACAAAAATGAAATAAAAATACTCTCTTGCTCAGTGAATAGAGGAGAACAATGTGACATAAATTTTAAGACCATTTTATGCATATTTTATTTTTATTTAATTAAAAACTATTTTGAATCATTTGATTCTCCATGCATATTGGCACATCACCTTGTCTTAAAATTTTGACATGTTGTAGCCTCCGTGAAAGGAAATATCCTCTGATTTTTCCAAAGTCAGAAGAGGTTCATATACAGAGATCCATATTTTTCAAGTTATTCCACATTATTTCTTTAAAATAATCATGGAAATTAGCAGTTGATTAGAAAATCCTAAGAAAATTTTTGGAAAGTCCACAATGACCAGAAAAGATTTTGGAAATAATTTCATGGATTAAGTCATTTAAAATATCCTTAGATTTTACAAACAACAAATTACTAAAATAATTAATTTTGGAAAATATAAACATTTAAATGACTTCATTTTTAATCCACACTATGGCTTATGATCTAGAGAACTCATCATAAATAATTCAAAATATTTTCAGTTCATTGGACAACTTAAGTTGATTTTTGAAGATAAATACTACTTTTGGCATTTAAATGATTTTTTAAAAATCAAAATATAACTCAAAAAATTAAGCAACTTAGTTTCTTGAGTTCTCTGTGTTTAGGGGTATTTTCTAAAAATAAATGGTTATTTAAAATAAAAACTTGATTTTTAGCATATTTTAAATATTTAAATAATTAAAAATTCATAAAAATCAGAAAAATAATAAAACTCATGGAAATGTTCTAAATTGCTTCCTAATCACATAGAAACAATTAAAATATTTTTCCTGATTTTCTAAATAAGGATATTGAATTTCAAAGCTTAAAAATAATTTTTTAAAGGCTAAGAATGAGTTTTCACTAAAAATAATTCCAGTAAATCAACGAAAAATCAAAAAATTACAAAATTTTCTCCTCTAAGTTCTCTCACCTTAGGGAGATTTTTTGAAAAAACAAAACTTAATTTTCACCTCCTAAATTATTTTATTTTTATTAAATAACCCAGAACTTGAAATAATTCTAATAAATCACAGAGAATTCAAAAAATCATGAAATTTTGTCTAAAGGCTTTTCTAGTCTAGGTCTATCTTCAGTAGTAATTTCAATGAATTAGAATTTACCTTGGTCAAGTTAAGAATTTTCTTTGAAAAATCCTATTTTTGCATGAAAATAATTACATAAATTAAGTTAAATTTTGAAAAATTACATTTTCTCTTCTGATGTCTTAAATGACCCATGAATGAGGTAGGATAAAAATTTCAAAGTCATTTGAATTGAATTTGACAAATTATGAAGTGTTAGAGCCTTAGGGGCAAATGTGTAATATTGGAAATTTAGCCTTAATTAACCTTTAGGCTTAATTTAAGGAGGGGAATGGGNCAAGTCCTTAAGACTTGAATGTATTAAGTGTGTGTATTGATTTTGAAGAGATTTAAAACTTTAAGTGATCATTATCAAGATCATTTAAATNNNTATTTGATCCTTTATATTAAATAGGGGAACTTGTCGGCAAATACAAAGGTTTCGCAGACCAAATGGACGTCATACTTTCCTTAGTTTATTTGATCGAGTCTCATCCTCAAGTCTTGTGTTTATCCTTTGGGATGGATACAAGATTTGATGTACAGTGCTCTTTCATTTTAAACTATGAAAATATGGAGTCAGTTTGATTTCTTACTTCAACGTCCTTCCAAAGCGGGCGACGGGATTTTGATTCTGGCCACCGACAGCTTCTTACGAGCAACTCCCCACAAACAAACCCCACTTTTCCTCGCCGACACCTATATGAGAGTAGTTTTCTATATCCATGTTCAGAACTTTGTAATCTAGTACACTTAATGCCTAACAAAGTAAGATATGATTTATTTCATCGAGGGTTTCAGTTTGATTATTAGATATAGACTTTACATGGGAAGGTTTACCCTACAACATTCAGATTTGTTCCTTTGATGACCTATGCACCTCCACTTGGATTTCACTTAAATAGATTCTAAGAGATGCTCTTTGATTAAAAAAATTAGCATTACTCAAGTTAAGTGCAGGAAGATAAACCTACTCAGAAGGCCAAACTTTTTATTATTTGTTCAATGCTGCTCAAATGCAATTGCAGAAGGAATACACTTCTCATTTTGAGTTATTTGTAGCTCTTGAATGCTAAAAATTAAATTATAGTTTAATATACCCTTACACTACTTCAACCAGTTTAAAACATTACTGAAGGAGACTAATCCAAAAGAAAATTTAGTTCAAGAAGACACAAATCAGATAAAAAATTAGGCCACAAGCTAGGGTTGAAAATAGAGAAGATGGATTGTTGAAAATATGGAAGCATGTTATTTTATAAGTCCAGTGTAGTAGAGACTCAGTGCAGATTCTGTATCTCTCTTAGATTTAAACCTTAGAATAAAAAAATAAAGAGGCTAAAAGAAGTTTCTTACAAGTGTTTCTTCTAACTACCGCTTATTTCATGTCTTCATAGACTATTTTCTTCCATGTGTAATGCTCCAGGTATGTCATGACATTGTAGTAGGTAAGGGAATATCAACTTAATGAATCATTCTATTGATAAAGAAATATGGAAAAGTTTTGATCGTATACTTCCTGAGTTTGCTTTGAAATCTGGTAATGTAAGAATTGGCTTATGCTCTGATGGTTTCTCACCATATAGTAAAACCGTGACACCATACTTTTGTTGGCCAGTGATCTTATGCCATACAATCTCCTCCCTGAGATCTACATGACAACAACATTCATGTTCGTGACCTTGATTATATCAGGTCCCACCAGTCTTAAAGGTCGGAACAATGTATACTTGTAGCCAGTAATATATGAGTTCCATATTCTTTGGGAAAGAGGTGTCATGATTTATGATGTTACCATGAAACACAATTTTCTAATGAAAGCAACATTAATGTGGATATTAAGTGATTTTTTAGCGTATGGAATATTATTTGGATGGAGAACTGTGGGAAAGTTAGGATGTCGATATTGCAAGAATTTATCTTAAATATTCACACTTCAGCATGACAAGAAGAATTCATGATTTGATTGTCACAGTATATTTTTATAAGTTGAGCACCTCTTCAACAAGAACAAAATTGCATTCAAAAGAAACTAAATTGATAAATCAATGTCACCTCTAGTAGTATTTAGGCAAGATTTATTTCAGGTTGTCAGTGCATTTCCAAAGATTACTATTTATCCCAAGATAACTTTAAATCATCCATCAAGCTTTGGTGTATTCATAACTTGCAAAGAAATCCATTTTTTAGAATTTACCATACTGGAAGGACTTTATCAGGCATAATAACCTCAATGTGATGCACATAAGGAAAATTTTATTTCACAATATTTTCAACATATTGATGAATGTTAATGGAAAAACTAAAGATAATGTGATTGTCAGGCTATATTTGAAGGAGATTTATAGAAGGTAGGAGCTGAAGAATCAATAAATTATTACTTGCAAGCTTTTGAAGCCTAAAGTAAAATATTTTCTTACTTTGACACAATGTAGATAAATTTCTGAGTGGATTCAAGCTTTAGAATTTTTGAATAGATATGCTTCAAATTTTAATCATTACACTGATGTGGATGTGGGAAAAATATTTGGAATGAAAAACCATGGTTCTAATATTTTTCACCAAAATTTGATGTCAACCACATTTATCTACTTTCTGAGTTACATTTTAAATCCACTAAATTAAATCAGTGTGCTCTTCAAGGAGAAAAGTACAGCTCATTTGAATGCTTATGGCATATGATAGATAAAAGCAAACATTCTGGTAATATTATGTACGCTCGAATAAATACTATAACCATGTTTTTTTCGACTCCATAGAGCAACTGTCGATTCATCTATTACATGAGATCTTACTTGGAGGACAACCAGAGTATTGTTGGATGTATCCATTTGATAATTATGTTGTTACTAATTTTTAAATAATATTGTGAACTTGTGCTATATAATAATTATTTACAAAGTTTTGAATAAAATGAAGCAAACGGTGAATAATATAGCATGACCAGAAGGATCCAAATGTGAAGTATATTGAAATTTTATTTCATAAAATGATTTTAAATAAAAATTATATACAATTAAATCATCATCACTTCACTCTTAAAAGTTCTTTCTCTACAAATTATTTTACTTAATAAACTCCAAGGTTGGCTTCTTTCTTAATGTTATATGTCCTTTCCTCTCTAGTATAACTTATATATTAAATTTCAAGCCTCTACATCGACATTTCTTTGAAAAAATTTTGTTGTAAGAAATTTTTCTTGCCTATATTTAATATAATTAAATTTTATGATCCTTCTTTCTTTAATTCTTTTGGCTCATTAATATTTCAACTCTGAAATTCTCTAGTATGTATTATTTTCTTCAATGTTTTAGTTCTCCTTCTTCAAAATTAAAAGTTACTACATTTCTTCTTATATGTCACTCTTACTCAATTAAAAGTAATGCTTCAATAACATATGATTATCCTAAGAAGTTGGACAGGTAGTAGGGTATAGTGTTGTTCTTAGCTCCCACAAAATATCTAGTAGTGCCTCAATTCATTTTCCTTTACCCCCACAGTTTTCTTCATTGGTGATTTAAGATTAACTTTTTGTAGTCTCTATTTTTTATTAGTTTTTGGGTGATAAAATAAAATAAAAAATTTGAAATTTGATAAATATACTTGATTAGGACTTGTGGCTTTTTATAAATGACTATCACCATTAGGAGTTTATGCTAACATATTAGATTGGGCCACATAAAATTATGAACAATCTATACAGTGTTTTATTTTATTAGTTTTACTCCAAAATAGTTTTTAAGAGAATCAGTTATTAAAAACTAAAAATCTTTTGTCCACATGATATGAAATATATCAATTTCCTCAAAAACAAATGGGAGTGGGTTGAAAATCTATTAAGGCTTTTATGAATAATAATATCTTTATGTTAAAACACCTTCTAAAGAGCCTTTTAGCATCATTTTTGAGATAAAGCCAGAAATACTTTTTTTCTTATATTTTAATATAATAATGGCCTTCTACTTGAAAGGCTCACACATTCCTTCAACAAACTTCTTTGAAGTTTTTTTTTCTATGATATTTTTTTAAATAGTACCCATTGATGACAATATACTTAGTAATTTTTATTACAAATTTCATTGATCAATCATATTTTGAATGATTTTTATAGGTTAATTATTAAAAAAAAGGATTGTCCTTAAAGTTTCTCAAAAAGAAGAATCTTTCACTTTTATCAATATTGAGATAAGATAAACTAAATAAGACTTTTACTAGAATTTTGATTTAAAATAGTAAAGAAATTCAACTAGTTAAATTTTGTCATTTGTGATTTGTTTGATTTTGAAATATTTAATTTTTTTTCTTTTCAATTACATTGGAAAAATATTTTCATACAAAATCATCCCAAACACATATCGTCTCTTTATTTAGTTCACTAAAAGTTAATAATGTGAGAAAAAGGTCAAACGACTTCGTCTAATTCCCATTAGAAAATATAATGTATCAATTAGTGGCTCATACTCTACAATTTTTTTGTAATTTGAAAACTAACCTTTCCATGTAAGTTGTCCTCATTTTTACTAAGTTTTCAGGACCATTCTAACTCAAACTTCTTATGCTTCTAATGTTCCATCAGATTTTAGAGTTTAAGACTATAATTTTGTTTATTTTTATTTTTCTATCTCTAATAGAACAAAGTTCACAAAAAGGTTAATATTTATCCTTAGGATATAATAAATTTAAATTTTAGTTAAACAAAATTCTTATTTCAATAACTATCCATAACGATTTGGTTTTCTTATATAGCGTTTGATGTATAAATAATGATTAGTTGAATGTAGTCTACTTAGTTTCTTTCAACTCTAAATAATTCACTCCATTGTCTTACTCTTCTCTTATAAGTCATCAATATATACTTTAATTTATTTCATTCTTATTATTTGAATATGTGGTCCATCATTCATTAATAAATAACTACCACATTTCTTGCTTGTAAGAATATCATTTTGAAATAATATGACTTTTCTATGCTAATAAATATTAACTTGCCATTATTATCCAAATGCATATTTGGTGAAGGACAACTAAGTTAGCTTATGATAGAGAAGCTAGGAATAAAATCAACTGAGGTGGTAATTTAGGATGTTAATAGTCATATTTCAAGTAATTTGAATTCAAATTAGTAATGTTTACACAAATTCTAAACTTATTAATTAGGTTCTTATACCATCAAAAAATTTGAAATCAAGTTCGAGTGTTAAATTTCTTTGACAAATCTTACTTAAAGAAGTTGATGAACTTCTTATTTAATTGTCTCATCTTTTATTAATTTATTTTTTGTTGGCTCTTTCTCTTTTCTCAAAATAATCTATGAAATATGTTTTGATACCCCTATTTTGGCATCTTAGTTGCAAACAAGAAAAAAAACTTTTACTTTCTCGGACCAGTATGAATAAATTCCACTTTGTGTTTAGTTCTGAATGATGCTTTAGTATGAATAGCTTTCCCTAGAAACTCTTTAAAAATTGATGATTCTTTTATGGCTTTAAAGGTTCTAATGTTGATATTTTGCCTCAAAATCACTTCGATGACTGATAATTTTGTTATGACTCCAATCAAGATCACCTTTTAACCACTACTCATCAATTATTCTCCACCATGTTTTCCACAACCTTTTAATAATAGAAGATCAATTGTGGAATTTCTCCCCTCATTGTGATCACTTATCACATGGCTAAAATTGGCATGGTAAATAGTGGCTACTATCTTAAACTAGTTTGGTTTGGTTGATCAAAAAAATATATTTTAAGTTGTTGGACTGTTTACTTAGTGAAGATAACCAGAAATAGGTACTAGGCTTCTCATTCTCCTCAGGTGATGTGTAAAGGAATTATTCCTTCATTATCTCTTATTAAAATAATGTAAAGGAGTTTGGTTAGAAGTACAAGTTTACTTTCTAAATAATATTTTTTAAAAATGATGTTTACAAAGCCCAAATTTTATTATATATTTTTTTATTGATCTTACTTAGTGAAAGTGATAGACACAACTTCAATATAGAAGGATTCAAATGCAATTCATAAGTTATATTCCCCGGCTAAACTCATTTTAGATTGAGTTATCTATAAATCTTTTACTAATATTCTTGGAACCAGTACAACATTTTGGACACCATGGTAACAATGTTTATCTATTATTCTTTCATATATGCATTTTCTTATCTCATCCTAATGTTTGCTAAAATAAATTCTTTTAACTTCTCTATTTTGATTAATTGTCTCTTCAATTTACAAAGGTGTCATAAATTCTCCATAATATTTATGCATGCATAATATTTTGAAAGATCACTTTCATGATCTCTAGCTCTTGTGATAGCATGCACCAAAAATAAAATGATAATTTAGATGGATTGATTCAAATGTTCAACCATTAAAACTTTCAAGAATGTTATGGAAAAGATAAACGGGTTGGTGGGTATTTCATTTGCCTTCTAAATCTAAGTGACTTCAAATTTATCACTTGTCCCTCGAGCTTTTAAAGTCACTAATTGTAACAATTTTGTTATAGAAATTGAGGTTTTTTATCCATTTTCAAAATCCATTGGCTACATCTATATATCTTATCCTAGAAATTATGAAAAGATTTTATCCAAATTAAAAGCCCATAAGCAACCTGAAAGTTAAGCATTTTTTTTATTATTATACCCTTATAGACCGACAAGATTATTGGTACGTTTAGTTAACATCCAAAAAATTGTGATTTTTAAAGAATAAAAGCATATCTTAAACATACTTCTCAAAATGACCAAACCTGGCAATCTTCTAGTATCTCCACACTTGGAGTTCTTCTACAAACATAGTCCAGGCCATTTTGAATTATTCTAATGATTCTTTCTTACATCTCTAATAATTATAATGTCATCAGGTCTTAATTATCTATATTTGCTAACTCAACCTTATTTTTCTACTTCATTACCTATAGTGCATATATATATATATATATATATATATATATATANAGGTTTTAGTGTGGACGGTCATGGGATCATTCTGTTGGGGACGATAACGGGGAGTCGTTTGATCGAGCGTGTATCAAACAGACGGAGGAGATCGAGTCGGATAGCGCTTCGGGACATATACTGCGAACCGAGTCAGTAGCTACGTGGACGACGGTGTCCAACCAGAGCGCGCCACGCATGCCTTTGGAGCTGCCTAGGATCTAGTCAACACGCGCGGTTTAAATAGATAAATAGTGCTTTTTCTTATTTATTTAAATACCCTTAACTTAGAAAATTCATAACTTTGTGTAGAAAAATCACCATAATAAAATAAAAATACCCTCTTGCTCAGTAAATAGAGGAGAACAATGTGGAATAAATTTCAAGACCATTTGATGCAGATTTTATTTTTAATTAATTAAACATTATTTTGAATCATTTGATTCTCTATGCATATTGGCACATCACCTTGGCTTGAAATTTTGGCATGTTGTAACCTTTATCAAGGGAAATATTCTCATATTTTTTTCTAAAATCAGAGGAGGTTCCTATACAGAGATCCATATTTTTCAAGTTATTCTACATTATTTCTTTAAAATAATCATGGATATTAGCATATTGATTAGAAAATCCTAAGAAAATTTTTGAAGGTCCACCATGACTAGAGAAGCCTTTGGAAATAATTTCATGGGTCAATTCATTTAAAATACTCTTAAATTTTACAAACCCTAAATCACTAAAATAAATAATATTGGAAAATATAAACATTTAAATGACTTTATTGTTTGTCTCACTATGATTTATGATCCACAGAACTCATTATAAAAAGTGCAAAATATTTTGAGTTCATTTGATGACTTAAATTGATTTTCAAAGATAAATACCACTTTTGACATTTAAATGGTTTTTAAAAAATCAAAATAAAACTCAAAAAATTATGACACTTAGTTTTTGGAGTTCTCTGTGATCAGGTATATTTTACAAAAGTAAAATTATATTTAAAATAAAAATTTGATTTTTAGTCTATTTTAAATATTTAAATAAGAAAAAAATCATAAAAATCACAAAAATAATAAAAATCATAAAAATGTTCGAAATTGTTTCTTAATCACTTAGAAACAGTTAGAATATTTTTCTTGATTTTCTAAATAAAAATATTGAATTCCAGAACTTAAAAATAATTTTTAAAGGCTTAAAATGAGTTTTCACTAAAATAATTCCAATAAATCAAAGAAAAAATAAAAAATTATAAATATTGCTTCTTTGAGTCCTTTGACAATAGAGAGATTTTCTAAAAATACAGAACTTAATTTTCATCATTTAAAATATTTTATTTTTATTAAATAACCCAGAACTTAAAATAATTCTAATAAATCACAAAGAATTCAAAAAATTATGAAATTTGATTCAAAGGCTTCTCTAGTCTAAGTCTACCTTCAGTAAAAATTTTAGGGGTTAATAATTTACCTTGGTCAAGTTAAGAATTATATAAAATAAATTAAATTCTAAAAAATCACATTTTCTCCTCTGATGTCTCAATTGAACCATGAATGAGGTATGATAAAAATTTCAAAGTCATTTGAATTGAATTTGACAAATTATGAGGTGTTAGAGCCTTAGGGTCAAATGTGAAATTTTAGAAATTTAGCCTTAATTAACATTTAGGCTTAAGTCAAGGAGGGGAATGGGTAACCTCTGATCTTAATCAATTCATTTGATGCTTGAAGCACAAGGGATTAATTGGTAGAAACCAATTTCACTTTCCTCATTAAAAAGATAAGTTATTAAATTTCTAAATCATTAAAAAAATTTTGAAAGTTTATTAAAATTAAATGATCCTGGACTTAGGGGTATGACTTTTGAAGTCAATAATTAATCAATTTAATACCCCTATTTTGATTTTCAAATAAAATCCAAATCATGAATCATGACCACTTAAGGTTTAACCCTTTTCAAAACTAATTAAGACACTCACCTAGGCCTTAAGGGCTTAGTGGTGACTTAGGCTAAATCAAAATTGACTAAATGAGGATTAGAGAAATAAACATAATTAAATCAAATATCCTTGAAACACCAATAAGCCCAATTAGGATTAAAAATTTGGGTAAGTGTTCAAATTA
Source organism: Phalaenopsis hybrid cultivar (assembly GCA_002079205.1). Taxonomy (NCBI): domain Eukaryota; kingdom Viridiplantae; phylum Streptophyta; class Magnoliopsida; order Asparagales; family Orchidaceae; genus Phalaenopsis; species Phalaenopsis hybrid cultivar. Next base: position 169,908 of record JXCR01117349.1, read on the forward strand.
CACTAACTTCCCCTTCAAGGGAATTCACTCACATAATTTTTCAAATTAAATGATAAATGATAATTACCCCTTTCTTAGGGATAATTGAGACATCCATGTTCACTAAACATTAAGAGGATTTATAGGATGAATTATTAAGCAACATAATAAGTTTAAAAAGAACTCGGGATTTTCCACCAGGCAGCGAGAGAGTAGCATGGTTCTGCTTCTTTCTCTAGATCTGTTGGATACCTCAGAGATCTACCAAACTTAATCTATCTTGCTTGATAAAGTCATCTTTAAATAAACTTCTAAGGACCCGACAAGATATGACATAGGGTTAGAAAAATTATTGGAACTCTACTTTTCCTGCTCTTCATAAATGCCCTCACATGCATTTTTAAGTTTCAGGTGGTGGAACGAGAAGACTCACCAGGTACGCTTTTACAGTTTATAATACCGTCTTTCTTCTGCCTTTTCCTTACATGTTTCAGGCTTGCATTTACCTACATAAACTTGCATGTTAACCATAACCATAACCCAAAACCAAAATTAAATTCAACCAAGATAAAACTCACCGCCACAACATTAAAAATATAAAATAACTCAAAATTTAATCATAAACATTACACAAAACTACAACTTCAACTAAATTAAGACGTCTCTATCGGATGATCGGGAATTCCTCGGGGGAAACCTACGGTTGCTAACGAGGCTTCCCACGGTTTAAATGAAATTATGGAGCTGATTAAGTTGGGTTTAGTAAGTTCATTTGGACTGAGTGAATCCCACAACTTCAACTAAATTAAGATGTCTCTATCGGATGATCGGGAATCCCTCGGAGGAGGTAGAGGCTTCTCACGATTTAAATGAAATTATGGAACTCATTAAGTTGGGTTTAGTAAGTTTACGGTTGCTAACGAGGCTTCCCACGGTTTAAATGAAATTATGGAACTCATTAAGTTGGGGTAAATTGCAACTAAATTAAGATGTCTCTATCAGATGATCGGGAATCCCTCGGAGGAGGTAACCTTGGTTGCTAACGAGGCTTCCCACAGTTTAAATGAAATTATGGAACTCATTAAGTTGGGTTTCATAAGTTGCTAACGAGGCTTCCCAAGGTTTAAATGAAATTATGGAACTCATTAAGTTGAGTTTAGTACACAACTTCAACTAAATTAAGATGTCTCTATCGGATAGAATCCCTTAGAGGAGGTAACCTACAGTTGCTAACAAGGCTTCCCACGGTTTAAATTAAATTATGGAACTCAGGGAAACCTACGGTTGCTAACGAGGCTTCCCACGGTTTAAATGAAATTATGGAGCTGATTAAGTTGGGTTTAGTAAGTTCATTTGGACTGAGTGAATCCCACAACTTCAACTAAATTAAGATGTCTCTATCGGATGATCGGGAATCCCTCGGAGGAGGTAGAGGCTTCTCACGATTTAAATGAAATTATGGAACTCATTAAGTTGGGTTTAGTAAGTTTACGGTTGCTAACGAGGCTTCCCACGGTTTAAATGAAATTATGGAACTCATTAAGTTGGGGTAAATTGCAACTAAATTAAGATGTCTCTATCAGATGATCGGGAATCCCTCGGAGGAGGTAACCTTGGTTGCTAACGAGGCTTCCCACAGTTTAAATGAAATTATGGAACTCATTAAGTTGGGTTTCATAAGTTGCTAACGAGGCTTCCCAAGGTTTAAATGAAATTATGGAACTCATTAAGTTGAGTTTAGTAATTGCTAACGAGGCTTCCCACAGTTTAAATGAAATTATGGAACTCATTAAGTTGAGTTTAGTAAGTTCATTTGGACCGGTTGCTAACGAGGCTTCTTACGGTCTAAATGAAATTATGGAACTCATTAAGTTGAGTTTAGTAAGTTCATTTGGACTAAGTCGGTCTAAATGAAATTATGGAACTCATTAAGTTGAGTTTAGTAAATTCATTTGGACTAAGTGTAACGAGGCTTCCCAAGGTCTAAATGAAATTATGGAACTCATTAAGTTGAGTTTAGTAAATTCATTTGGACTAAGTGAATCGATAGAAAATGGGTGTCGGAACGAGGGTTTAGTAAGTTCATTTGGACTAAGTGAATCCAATAGAAAATAGTGATACCGGAACGAGGGAGCCGTAGGATCCTAACTGGTGTCGCTCTAATCAACTTTAATATGACCTCATAAAATTTAAAGATGCGTTTGATAAGTTCATTTGGACTAAGTGAATCCAATAGAAAATAGTGATGCCGGAACGAGGGAAGGTGTCGCTCTAATTAACGTTAATATGCCCTCATAAAATTTAAAGAACTTCAAACATAGGGCCACTATAACATGACACACTAGAAAACTTAAACTCATCGCGGCAGGAGCTTGGGACTAGCATGGCGGGCAGCATGGTCATCTTCAACAGCAAAACCTGTCTTCCCCAGCTAAACGAATCTTCCTTCCTTAGACTTAAACAACAAATCCATAGGACTTTGAGGTTGCTTGCTTATGCAACTTAAATCCTCACCTTATCTTTAGGCCTTTGTATAACCTTGTTATACAATATAAGCCCTAACTCGTCTTAGGATTTTGAGATTGTTGTTTGTCACGACCTAAATCCTCACATCTTCCAGGCTATTTGTGTGATAATTTCACACGAATGTTAGCCATAATAAATAAAATTGGCAGGATGAAACACCTAAATATTTCTCCTTAAAATTGAAGCCAAACATTAGGATAGCTTGGGAAGTCACCGAGGTTTGCCTCTGGATCCCTGACATCCCCTAGTTCTTCCTCTTTTGGATTCTACAATAAAACGTTCCAAATTTGAACCAATCCCCTTTCACACCTCTACGTTCGATCTCATTGANGCCTACGGTTGCTAATGAGGCTTCCCACGGTTTAAATGAAATTATGAAACAAAATAAGTTGAGTTTAGTAAGTTCATTTAGACTAAATGAATCCAATAGAAAATGGTGGTGTCGGAACGAGAGAACTGCAGGATCCTAACTGGTGTCACCTGATTTGACATTATAACTCAACACACTAGAAAACTCAAACTCGTCGCAACAGAAGCTTGGACCTAGCATGGTGGGCAGCACGGTCATCTTCAACAGCAAAACCTGTCTTCCCCAGCTAAACTAATCTTCCTTCCTTAGACTTAAACAAAAAAACCATAGGACTTCGAGGTTGCTTGCTTATGCAACATAAATCCTCACCTTATCTTTAGGCCTTTGCATAGCCCTGCTATACAATATAAGCCCTAACTTGTCTTAGGATTCCGAGGTTGTCATTTGTCACGACCTAAATCCTCACATCTTCCAGGCTATTTGTGTGATCGTTTCACACGAATGTAAGCCCTAATAAATAAAATTGGTAGGATGAAACACCTAAATATTTCTCCTCAAAACTGAAGCCAAACATTAGGATAGCTTGGGAAGTCACTGGGGTTCTGCTCTGGATCCACAACATCCCCTAGTTATTCCTCCTTTTGATTCTACAATAAAATGTTCCAAATTTGAACCAATCCCCTTTCACATATCTACGTCTGATTTTGTTGAAGAGTCCTACCCTTTGAATATTCTTGAAGATAATATTTATTGATTTTTATCGAGAGTCTTCTTAGTTGGCTTTGGTCATTTAAGATGTAATTAACTATAGGGGCTTGCCCTTATAGGAAGCATGTCCGAAACAGCTTAATATAAACCTTATATAATCCTTTATATTAAATAGAATTGGTCGGCAAATAGAAAGGTTTCGTAGACTAGACGGACATCATACTTTCCTTAGTTAATTTGATCGAGCTTCATCCTCAAGTCTTGTGTTTATCTAGGATAGATATAGGATTTGAGGTATAGTGCTCTTTCATTTTAAACTATGAAAAATATGGGGTTAGTTTGATTTCATACTTCAATGTCCTTCCGAAGCGGGTGATGGGATTTCAATTCCAGCGACAGACAGCTTCTTACGGGAAACTCCCCATAAACCAACCCAAAATAATGTCGATAGCTTCTGGCGACTCCGCTGGGGACAAGCTTTTCTCTCCATACAAATCAGAAAATATTATCTCCACACATCGGTAATGTGTCCATGTCCCTCTTGGATTAAATTACCCTTCTTTCATTGACATACTTTACCTATTTCTATCTCGGGAAAGTACAGCTAACTCTTTGGAGTTCAGGACTAGCTGTTCAACCATCTTTGAGCAGAGGGGCTCAGAAGGCCATTAAGGACTCTTTAAATTTTTATGTGGGGATGGATCCCCAATAGGTGTGTCGGTGGACTTGTTCCACCTGGGCGTGGTGCGTTATAAAGTTGGTCCCGCACTGGGTCCTAAACTTTGCATTTCTTCATCTCCTTTAGGTTTGGGTTTGCTTTTTTGTGAATCAAGCCAAGTTGTTTCACCTCTTCACGCTTATTCAATCTGCTAATTGCAACTCTTCAATGTTCTAATCACAACTGAATAACAAATTTAAAAATAAAATAATCAAGAATGCCCAGTTCATATTACAAGTGTGTCAATTTGAGTACTTCTGTCGAAACTGAAAGGCACGGGATGCCGCTGAATTTCGAAAATTCTTCAAATGACAGGGACAATATCTTCGCCAAGGTTAATCTTTTCTTATGCCTCTGGAATGAAGTTCACTATCAATAGAGATGAACTACCTGAACTGGCAATTATTAAATTTAGACAAGGGTTTGATGATATCGGAGTTAAGTTCGGAAAGGTGGTCGTCACAGTGATGAAGTTTGAAACAGATAAGTCCATGGAACCTATTGTAGAGTTCAACTTGAAGTCTACCAAAGAATTCTCCCCTTCAAAGGTGTTAATTGAAAAGAGCCCTACTAGTGTTGAAAAGTCTATCATTAGGAGCGTTGGAATTTCTCCAAGAACTATTTCTGCTCTAACTACCGGATTCACCATCACCGTGCCAACTATTTTACCAAGTAAGGGAGAAGATATTCTACATGAGGAAGAGTCAGTTGAAGCTTATGCCTCATTACTTTCTGGATTCGAGATTGGGTCTAATTCAAAGCCTGCACAACTGATAAAGGCACAGGAAAGGAGGCACAACCAAGAAATTTTGAAAGCCAAACAACCGCAGCAATCCCGCCAACAACAGGCACAATAATATGACCAGTCTAGCCAACAACCGCCTTAAGGAAGATCATACCGAGCAGAGAATAAGAGGATATCCTTGGCAGAACAACAAAAAGTGGTGTATTCCTTCAAAGAGGAAGTTGTGTCGAAGATGTTCCATGAATTGTTAAAGGAACAACGATTTAGTCTACCAAACCCAAAAAAGCCAGAGGAAGCCAATACAAAAGATCATCCTCAATATTGTCCATACCACCAGTTACTCGATCACACCATAAAAAATTGCTTTGTATTCAAGGATTGGCTTGAGAAGAATTTCAAAAGTGAAATTGTAATGATCCCGAAAGAGTATTTGAAAGAAACTGAAAAAGGTTCCGTAAATATGATTTCAGTTTATTCAATTAACTTCTACAGAACCACACCGGTGCTCAACAAAAGCAATGATATTCTTCAGAAATCCCCAATTGACCTAAAAGTAATCAAAGGAAACTCGATTAACGCTAAGTTGGAGAGACTCCGAGCCAATATTGTGTGATTATTTGAAGAACAAGGAAAAGATATGAATGATGAAAATTATGATGTGCCAGATTACATTGACAAAAGATTAACAGAAATCAATGTCGTCGAGACTTAAGCCCATTTATCTTCACGCGACGCTCCATCTTCTAGTGTGGAGAACGCCACGGATGAGAGGCAAGGGGCCACCCAACAAAGGGACGAACAGATCAATCGTCTCAAAAAGAAAATTGAAGAATTGACAACCATCGTGATTACAATGTAAAGACATTCACTATCACTGCAGATGACACTTCAAAAAATTAACCAACCAGAAACCATTCATGTTGCAGATGAAAGGAAAGAGTTCACCTCTGATGAACAACCAAAGAAATACTACGTCCAAAGCGTCATACCAGAAAATGAATTTAAACAAATGGCTGAACAAGTTCGGGAGGCCTTAATCCAGTCTAAGAGTGGTGCATTGACTTTAAAAGGTAGACCCTACCCCAAGGAGTTCGATGTCGTACCCTACCCTAAGGGTTTTGTGTCACCAAACTTTAAGATATTTGACGGGACTGGAAATCCCAGACAGCACATAGCAGATTTCCAAGCCAGTTGTGATAATAGAAGAAATAACGAAGCTTTACTCTTCTAACAGTTTGTTAGTAGCCTGTCAGGAATAGCGTTTTATTGGTATGCCGAGTTGCCCAACAAAGCGGTGAAGACATTCGACGAGTTAGAGCTGCTATTTGTAAAACGATTTGCTTGAGTGCAGCATCATGTTTCTATTGGAGATCTTGTGGTAGAAAAACAAAAGCCTAACGAGACTTTAGTGGATTTTATCTTGAGGTGGAGAAACCTTAGCATGAACTATGAACCTCAGCTACAGGAACATCTTGCAATTGAGATTCTACTCAAGTGCATTCATGGGTCAGTAGCTTTCATGCTTAAGGGACTCACCATCAAATCCTTCGAAAAGCTACTTAACAAAGCTAGCAATCTCTAAGAAGAAGTCAAGTATATGGATTCTCATGAGATGGACGAGAAGTCCATGATAACCAAGATATTCAAGAAGAAATATGGGACAGTTGATGTGGTTAGCAGAGGAAAACAACAATTGCAAATACAAGCCGAACAACGTCAACAAACCTTCCAACGTCCTCATCAGAATATTCAGCAATCATCTCAGCAGAGACCTTACTAGACATATGAAAGACAAGTTCCATTCATGAACACTCGATCAAATGGGATATACTCTTTTAAAGATGAAGCGACAAAAAGGATGTTCCACCATCTGATAAAGAATCCCAAGTTCATATTGCCCAAACCGAAGAAGCCTAACGAGGTCAACAAGAAAGGACATCCAAGATATTGTCCGTACCACAGATTCATTGGACACACCTTAGAAGAGTGTTGCAGTTTCAAAAACTTGCTTGAGGAGAAGATTAAGAATGGGGATGTAACAATCCCAGAAGAATATTTGAAAGAAACCTGAAAGAGGTTCTATCAATATGATTTCGATCGATTTGTTTGTTCCAAACCATTTTTATGCAACTAACAACGAATGAAATGCCTCTTGGCTACTATTGTATTACTATTTTTGTTTAAATGGGAAATTAGGATGATCAATGTTAGTCTATCCCATCCTTCCCACTGTAATTAATGAAAGAAAAGGGTTTGTTGTTGTTCAGGATTATGCAATATTAAAAAAAAAATTGATCACCTCGAAGAAAATTTTGGATGTTTGTATAAGAATATGACTTCAGGGGAGAATGAAATTGATGTCCTTATAACTGAGTCATCCACTTTAAAGAATTTGTATTGGGTCCTAAGTTGATTTCAAAATAAGATAGTGTGGTTGAAATATGAGTAATTGACTCAAAATATCACGAGCCTTTTAATTTCCTGCCACGTGACTGGGTCCTGACTTTCAAATGAGTTATAATATCCTAGAATTTGACTTGAAAAACATTTTAGGATTATTAGTCAGGGGAATTTGGACATTCAAAATCTTTAAAAGAAATATGTTCCACCTGATATAGTAATTCTCAGGAAACAAAGAGAGTAAAAAGAAATTTTGTGAAAATCCCCCGAGAGGAAGCTTGAGGTGAGCATATAATCAAAAATTGGTGTCTGAATTAAGACATTCAGAATCCTTAATTCATGCTCTGCCAGATATAGTAATTCTCAGCAAAACATGGGGAAAAAGAGAAAAAAAAAAGAGAAAAAAAAGAGGGATTATATGCAAAGTTTGAAGCAAAAAAAATCAAAGCAAGAGAAAAGTCTCCCTGAGAAGAAGCTTGAGGTGGACGTAAAATCAAAAATTGGTGTCCGAGTTTCCTTTGATTAATGAAACTTAAAATGCTCTCTTAAGAAAATTCTTCTAATATTATATTCAAGAAAAAAGGTCAACGATCCTGAGTCTTTTGGTCGGTTATTAATTGACTCAGAAATATCTTTGGAAAACAAAAAATGTTTTGATCACACAACCAAAACTCTAAAATCTGCTTAAGCTCAGGAAGAAAGAATTAAAGAAATGACGATGATATTAGCAATTAATGGAAATTCAAACCTGAAGTCATATCCTTCATTGTCCAGCAAATACAACTCCAACTTCAACTCGAAGAACGTTAGAAATATTCTCAAAGATAACTTCAACAACCTTTACAAAATCTGCAACAAATCAAATGATGACTACTATGAATGAAGCTACAAACTTGCGGCCTCTTCAGCCATGGTATCTGTAGAAATAACACATCTGTTCTGTGTACTTGAAAGAATATAGTTCCAATGGTACCTTAAGGATGGGCTATTATCTACACTTGTCATTTGTTAGTGGACGATACTTCAAGAAGTACTATGCCTTGCAATGTTTCAGAGATAAAGACTTATTCTTAGAAGCTCAGATGTCACCCTTGTCTGAAACTAGGTCCAAATCCTAACAAAAAGAAAAGAAAATGATAAATTTCTCGAGTTCGGTTTTCTTACTCTTTGGTTGCGTAGCACAACTACCTTGGTCTACACTAGTTTTCTTCATATCCCCGCGGAATTTCACATTCTGCACAAAATCTCACAAAGTTTCACAATTTTTCCTCACCAATGTCAATCTTCATAAATTTTATTTGTTTCCCACAAACTCAAATCACTATATTTTAGAGGATGAGGATTTCACATCCGATTCCGCATTATTTTGCAATGATTCACACTATATTTTAGAGGATGAGGATATTTTGCATTGCTTTGCAATGGTTCACACAATATTTTAGAGGATGAGAACGGCATATCCAATTCTGCATTGCTTAGTAATGATTCACACGATATTTTAGAGGATGAGGATTTCACATTCGATTGCGCATTGCTTTGCAATGATTCACACGATATTTTAGAGTATGAGGATTTCACTTCCAATTCCGCATTGCTTAGTAATGGTTCACACGATATTTTAGAGGATGAGGATTTTACATCCAATTCCGCATTATTTAGCAAAGATTCATACAATATTTTAGAGGTTGAGGATTCCACATCTGATTCCGCATTTCTTTAGGTTCTCATTTTATTGCAATCTTTCAAATCAAATTCTAGAGGTTGAGGATTCCACATCCGATACCGCGTTGCTTTAGGAGCCCCTCCTATCGCAATCTTCAAAACAATTCTAGAGGTTGAGGATTCTACATCTGATACCGCGTTGCTTTAGGAGCCCCTCCTATCGTATTCTTCAAATCAATTCTAGAGGTTAAAGATTCCACATCCGATACCATGTTGCTTTAGGTTCTCATCCTATTGCAATCCTTCAAATCAAATTCTAGAGGTTGAGGATTTCACATCAGATACCGTGTTGCTTTAGGTTCTCATCCTATTGCAATCTTTCAAATCAAATTCTAGAGTTTGAGGATTCTACATCCGATACCGCGTTGCTTTAGGAGGCCCTCCTATCGCAATCTTCAAATCAATTCTAGAGGTTGAGGATTTTACATCTGATACCGTGTTGCCTTAGGTTCTTATCCTATTGCAATCTTTCAAATCAAATTCTAGAGGTTGAGGATTCCACATCCGTTTCTGCATTGCTTTAGGAACCCCTCCTATCGCAATCTTTCAAATCAAATTACATGATATTCTTGAGGTTGAGGGAATAAGCCCTTTGCTTAATTCAAGGAATCCTATTCTCATCTTTTGAAAACAGTTTTAACACCACCTTAAAAGGATTATGACATCTGATTGTTATTTCAGGATTGATACCAAAATTTCACTTCCCACCTCGGGGTCAGCACTTACATACTGATTCTCATCCTTTATAAATACCAAAATTTCATAATTCAAAATTCCACTCTCCAATCCCCAGCGAGAGTCTCTACTTCTTAACTTGATTAAACACACACCTGCTAATTCCCCAGCAGAAACAAATCACCCACACGACCCTACACATATTTTCGGGTCCATTGACTTAGAAGTTGTATTGGTTTTTGTTGATCTCATCGGTCAACGCCAATACGCGCGGTGTACTTGCCCAGCACACCACACCTATTGGGGGTCCATTTATTGACCTCACTTTTGGTTGAGGTTTAGTTTTTTCCTCTTTAGTAGCCTAAGGTCTAGCCATAAACTTTCTTATTGACTATTCTTAGAAAATAAGATAAGGAACCCTCACCATTATAAATTCTACCCTCTTCTCTACTCAACTTGAAGTTCCACATGTTGGTCTCAACCTCTAAGTACTTAGTAGGTGGAAACTCAGGCTGGCTCACCTTAGGACTATTGAGCCTTAAGGTTAACTCTGGGTGCTGGTCTGGAGCTAAGGCATTCAATACACTCACTACACTTATATACACCCACATTTACTCACAACTCTAAACTCGAATTTCTAGCCTAGAGCCCTTGATCTTTTGGGATACTCATGTAGATGGTCCCCTAAACCTACACTCACAACCCTGAACTCAAATCTCTAGCCTAGATCCCTTGATCTTTTGGGATACTCATGTAGATGGTCCCCTAAACCTACTAGCAGGGCTATGGTTTGGCTAAGACCACTATGTAGAGGACCTAAAATGGGGTTTCCTTTGTTCCATGGCTTTAGCCTAGATCCCTTGATCTTTTGGGATACTCATAAAGATGGTCCCCTAAACCTACTAGCCCCTTCTAGCCTAGTTCCCTTGATCTTTTGGGATACTCATGTAGATGGTCCCCTAAACCTACTAGCCCTAGGGCTATCCACTATGTAGAGGACCCAAAATGGGGTTCGCATTGGTCCATGGCTCTATGGGCTAAGACCACTATGTAGAGGACCCAAAATTGGGTTTCCTTTGGTACATGGCTTATTGGTGACCTAAGACCACTATGTAGAGGACCCAAAATGGGTTTTTCATTTGTCCATAGCTTGTTGGTGGTGATTGGTACCTCAACTTTACCAAAATACCCATCTTGGCCTTTTGTCCTTAAAACACCCCCAAATTACCAAAATACCCCTCTTGGACCCAAAATTCCAAAAAATACAAAAATTCCTAGAAAATCCCAATAAATCCTAAATATTCTCAATTTCATTTCTCTCAATGACCACATGACCCAATTTGGCCAATTTGACCATCTTTAACCAAAACCCCCAAATTTGCCTTTAAGGGCCCAAATTGCCCCAAATCTAATTCAAATGTCCATCAATTTGACCTCAATTTGACCTCAATTTAAATCCTAAACTCAAATTCACTTTTGATATAATCAATTTAAAAAATATCTAAGCTCAATTGGTCCATGATTTGAACCCAATTTTGAGTTAGGTTAAAACCCCAATTTTGACCATATATCTCACCAAATTGAACCAATAGCCTAGTCAATTGGCCCCAATTAATGTTTAAAAATCTTGATAACATTCCTATACATCAAAATCACATCAATTTACCTTGGTGAAGCCTCATATCCATTTGATTTTGGCCTAAATCCAAGATTCCCAAATTTAGCCCCAAATTGGTTAAGTCCCCAAATTTCACCCGATTGATTGTCTTAACCTCCAAATTGGCATCCAATTCATGTTGAAAAACTCTTCATGAGATCCCTATCAACCTTTTTCAACAATCAATTTGGACTTAGACCAAGGCTAACCCAAGCTAGACCCAAGCCTAGCCCAACATGACCAAATTGATTAAAGTTCAAGATTCCATCAAATTGACCCTTCAATTGCACTAAAAACTACTTCCATCCTTCACAAAAGTTATTCCTTATGATCATCTACACCAAATGAAACAATTGATTGGGCCAATTGACATAGGTATCCAAGTCAAAGCCCAAGTTTTGGACATTTGCACCCACTTGGACCCATGCACTAAATGTGACCTAACCACCCTAAAGTCACCAAATTAACTCCACCACAGCCATTAGTTGGACTTAGTGACTAGTCCAAACACCATGAAACCACCTAAATGAAGCCATGGACCAAAGGTTGCCCAAATTAAGGGATATTATTTCCAAAAATGGACATGCTTAAGATATCTTTGCCAAATCAAAGCACATTTGCATTAAATTGTTGTGATNTTCCCATAAGGATCTTACCTTTTAAATATTAGAGATTAGGACCAATATGTGGAATCTCAAGTTGAGCAAAGAGAAGAGTTTGAATTTCTAATGGTGAGGATACCTTTTCTAGTTTTCTAAGACTAGTCAATAGGAAAGTCCTATGGCTAGACCTAGGCTACTAAAGAAGTTTCTAGACCTCAACCAAAAGTGAGGTCAACATTGGGTCTAGCACTAGGTCCTAAGATGTTTTACATCTCCCTTTCAAATTTGATTTGCTATTCCACAAATTAAACCAAATTTTTTTGTGTTGTGCGCACTTTGAAACATTCTTACGTTAATTAAATTTTACACCTCTTAATTTTCCTTAAACAAAATTTTAAATACCCATAAATTAAGACCCGCCCGGTCTACGAATCAACCTCTACTTTAAGTGCTTGCACTAAAAAGTATATGTTTTTTTTACCATATAGCTAACCCTAAAAATCTTTCTATTTTAAAGCCTGCTACGATGGCCTACCCGACACTGACCTTTTCCTGCAACCTGACAACGGACCGTAGCGCCTGTAACTTCTCTCCTACCATCAAATTCAGAGCCGAATTCAAAGATTTTGAGGTCATCCTCGGAAAAGCCCCATTTGTGGTAATGAAGATCACTGCTCCAGAAATACAAGAACCATCTACAGATATCAGTTTGAACTGCCTTCAAGACTTTTCTTCCTGCAAGAAGGCTAAAACTACTGCCGTCACGACACCCACCAAATTTGCTAGCCCCGCTGCTGCTAAGGGAAAATAAGTGATGATCATTGAAGATCCAACTGAAGGATTAACTGTCCTGCCACTCGTGTTTGAAATCGGGTCAAGCTCAAGGACTGTACCACTAACCCGAACTCAAAGGAGGAACAACAATAGAAGAGTTTGGAGGGCCATTAAAGCTCAGGCTCTCGGGGAGACACCTGTTGAGGAGGAACCTCGTCAAGATGAAGAAGTGCTACCAAAAATTTATCCACTCCTATGAGAAAGTAGATTCCATCCTCTGACAGATACTGATAGATATGAGAGTATCCGGAGGATCGCTGCTGCATTACCATCACTTCATGGACACAATAAGGAGGAAAAGAAGTTCACTCTTATCACTCGAGTTAGCGCAGTTTTCAGAAGGCTTGCTACCAAAGAAGGATGTTCGGTTAGTGAGTTACTTAAACGAGTGGGAGATGCAATTTCCCCTCGCATGAAGAGGGAAATTTTGAAGGGGTCAAATCCTCCAGACAATCCCGTAAGACAACTGGAGTGCCACATACTCGCTTCCCCGTTTGGCTCCGCTTAGGGAACAGAGTTAATATCGTAGTGATTACTACTGATCATACTGCCACCAGAATCACAGGCCGTCGACCGGTTAAGTCAAGACTAGGTCCGAAGATCTTACCTGTCATTCCTGCAATCCCAGAGATAAAGACAAAGCGATTATCTGACACTATAGCCAGTGTACACCACGGGGAGCATACCTTCCCTCGACATACCGATGTTTCTACTAAGACGCCCCGTCCTGAGACATCATCGTCAAAGAAGAAGAGGGTGTGGGTACCCAAGGTCGCTGCACCGATACAGTTCAGTGAGCCTGTAGGATATGAAGTAAAACCAGTGCCTGAGATATCTGACATCGTCACGACAATAGCCAGCGAGATGGAAGAACAAGTAGAGGATGTCCATCAAGGTCCTCCACATCTTAAAGCAATCAAGGAATCGATAATTGAAGAGAAATTTAAGAAACTCAGGATTGTGATTTCTGAGTTAGCTCGAGAGCACGAAGTTTCCGTCAATAGTGACAATGAAGATTTTGATTACAATGATTACCTCGAGGAGGATTTCATGAATCTTTATGTGATCGAAACCAGAGCTTCCACATCTGCCCGCAAGGCTCAACCTCACACCAAGTAATCAGCAGCTTGTCAGGGATTGCTTTCGACTGGTACGTTGACTTGCGCAACAGGTCAGTCAAAAAATTTTCTGAATTGGAACAACTGTTTTTGAAAAGATTTGTCGGGGCACAACACCATGTTTCTATCGGAGAACTCAAGATGGAAAAGCAAAAGTCTAACGAAACTTTGGTAGACTATATTTTTAGGTGGAGAAACCTTAGCATGAAATGTGAACCTCAGCTATAGGAACATCAGGCGATTGTGATTCTACTCAAGAGCATTCATGGGCTAGTAGCTTTCATGCTTAAGAGACTCACTATCAAATCCTTTGAGAAGCTACTCGGTAAAGCCAACAGTCTTCAAGAAGAAATGAAGCACATGGAACCACATGAAAAGGCTAAGGTGAGAGAAGCTACTCAGTAAATCCAGCAGTCTTCAAGAAGAAATGAAGCACATGGAGCCGCATGAAAAGGCTAAGGTGACCAAAGTGTTTGAAAAAAAATCAAGAGTAGTCGTGACTGTCGACAAAAGAAAGCAGCCGATAAAGATATATGCAGAAGAACATCGCTAGTCTTCATCACAGTACTCTCAGAAACAGAGCAGTCAATACAACCAACGGCCACCTCAGGAGGGATCACCTCGAACGATGGGTAATATAATATCCCTGTTAGAGCGCAATAAGTTGTGTATTCCTTCAAGGATGAAGCTGTACCTAAAATCTTCAAAAGTCTGATGATAAAACCAGAATTCAAACTACCTGATCCAATGAAACCCGAAGATGTGGATAAGAAGAATGAACCAAATTATTGCCCATACCATCAGTCTCTTGGGCACATTATAGAAAAATGATTCATCTTTAAAGACTGACTCAAGAGGAACCTCAAGAAAGAGAACATAACAATCCTGAAGGAGTATCTGAGAGAGCCTGAAAAAGGTTCCATAAACATGATTGCAGCTGAGGCAATCTCCCCAATTGATCCGTACGTCAGAATAGATGGATGGAGTACAACTTGGGATGAACTCAAAAGGGTCCTTAATCACATATATGATTCATCAAAACAAGCTTCTACAAATACCGAAGAAGGATGGAATGAGGTATGAAGCAGATCGTCCAAGAAAATATTGAACAAGATCCAGTCTGCATCAAAACAAGCCTCCATCCAGAGTCCGCAACATATCGAGCCTGAGATGAAGGTTTCACCAAGTGATCAATCATCGCAAGGATAAAGAACAAGAAGAAGAAAAGCATCACAGACAAGATTGATAGCACGGGGGGTAGGATAGCAACTGCCTCTACTAGATTGTTTGTCTCAGATTTGGGGAAGAAAATCCTCAAACACTTGACTTTGTATGATTATCTTTTTGTCTCTCTGGGGTCTTATGAATATAATGATTGTGATTTCAGCTACGTTTTGACAAAACTGGTGATAACGTAACTGATTATGACCGATCTAGCTGCAATCTTGATCCCCAAAATGATCCTCAAATCGTACTCGAGTCTGATGAACTCGTTGTCAAGTCCAAAGAAGACATCAATAATACCACTTACGACATCACCGATAACGAAGAGTCAATTCTCGAGCATCATGATACACCACTTGCCATCAACTTAGATCTTTCCAACGAAGAGGAAAAGACACCGGAAGATTTAACAATGATATCTCAAGAATAAGAAGTCACAAAAGTTAACTAAGGAGGGGAAAAGTGTTATCTCCAAGAACAACTCCAACAGACAAAGGAAAATAGATAATGACTCGAGAGGAGATAGCCCCACCTCCACCAGTGGAAGAACCACATGATCAAGATAAAATTGGAGGATCATACAAATTAGACTACAACATACTAGCTCATCTTAGGAAGTTGCCTGCCTGACTAAGCATCCACGACGCTCTGATCCTGTCAAAGGAGATGAGAGAATCTCTGGTTAGAGCTTTTCTTGATCCAAAAATTTTCTTAGCTTAGTAGGCTAACACATCCTCAGATGAAGTTTTCTCATTGAGAGAACAGTCAGGGGTAACCTTCATAGACAAGACTTGTTGCTCGGTACCGCTAACCACAACCGTCCACTCTACATCTCCGTCAACATCGGTAGATTTTTGTTATCCAGTGTTTTAGTGGATCCTGGGGCATCTCTTAACTTGATGAGCCTACGGACATTGGCCTATTTGGATATTGAAGCAAAAGAGCTTACGACCGATAAGATGATGTTAAGAGGATTCAACCAAAAGGGAGAAAGAGCACCTGGATCAATTACATTACTTATGAAGGTTGGAGAACTCGTGACAGCCGGTAAATTTCATATCATCGACGCCAAGACCTCTTTTAATGCTCTATTAGGTTGACCATGGATTCATGAGCACAATAAGGTTCCATCATCTGTACACCAGTGCATCAAATACTGCAAAGATGGTCAAGAAAATTGCATCAAGGGAGATCTACAACCATTTTTTGTGCATGAAGTTGGTATCCACGAAGATGCTGCCTACTATGCGCCTCTAAAGCAGACTGTCTTCTCACGCGAGATTTTGACAAATAAAAATGAAGATTCATAAGAATCACAAAGATGAAGCAATTGGTGGGGGTTCTTCTAGTTCACGCTTCAATGACTTTTTACCACTCCCTTACAACGCGTTGGTGGGGGTTCTTCTAGTTCACGCACCCGAGGTCGAGGTCAGGGATGTGGACGAGGAAAGATCATTTTAATTGTTGAACGGACTAGGTCAACCATCAACATTGGTGATGAAGACAATTCTGAAGATGAAACAATGATGACGAAGTAAAAGAAACCTCAGTACCAGATATCCCTAGAAGATACAGAGAGGTATGAATATGAAATAATGTATGATCGGATAAAGCACTATGTGAGTACTATGACCCTTACTCCGATTCTCCCTCAAAAAGTCGAGAGTTTAGAGGTCAAGGAAGTCCGTAGTGTTGGTTCAAAGCCAATCAAATTTTACCGTGCTTCTACCTCTATTGAGCTTGAAAAACATGTAAATTTGTATGTTGATTCTAATGAATTAATGGAATTGCCTTTTGGTTACTTCTCGCCTTGTGTTCAAAAGTTAATTCAACANTTCTCGAGGATGTAGCGCTTACAACTTTCAGAACTCCGATTGGAATCTTCTGCTACACAGTGATGTTGTTCGGCCTAAAGAACGCTGGAGCGACATATCAGTGTGCAATGACGAAGAATTTTTACGACCTCATTCACAATCAAGTAGAATGCTACGTGGATGATCTGGTCATCAAAAGTAAATGGAAATAGACCATTTGTACGATTTGAGGATTGTGTTTGAATGGTTACGACGATATAACCTTAAAATGAATCCCTTAAAGTGTGCCTTCGGCATCACCTCCGGGAAATTTTTATGATTCGTTGTCCGTCATCGGGGAATCAAGATCGACCCGGACAAGATTAAAGCTATCTTGGAAATGCCTCCCCCTAAAACCTTGAAATAGGTACGTTCCTTCCAGGGGAAGTTAGCATATCTGAAACGCTTTATTTCTAATCTCTCAGGTTGGTGTCAGCCTTTCTAGGCATTAATTAAAATGGACGCCAAATTTATTTGGGAAGAAAAATGCCAGCGGGCCTTTGAGAACGTTAAACAATATTTAATGACACCTCCTGCTTTGGCAGCCCCTATCCCAGGGAAACCATTGATACTTTATACCGCAGCTTTGGATGACTCTCTTGGAGCCCTCTTAGCCCAAGTCAATGAGGAGGGAAAAGAAAATGCTCTCTACTATTTGAGTCGTCGTCTAATACCTACGGAGGTAAGGTATCCNTACTATTTGAGTCGTCGTCTAATACAAACAAAGATAAGGTATCCACTATTGAAAAGCATTGTCTGGCACTAATTTTCACCGCTCAAAAGCTTATACATTACATGCTTTCTCACAAGATTACCCTAATTTCGAAAGTTAATCCACTGCAATATTTGATGACCCGACCAACACTCTCCGGACATTTAGCGAGATGGTNTCCAAAAAATGAGTTTCCACTACCTATACGAGAGATGATGGTGGATATCGCTTCAACACATGAAATTTTCTCCTTCATGGATGGATCATCGGGATACAACCAAATTAAGATGGCTCTTGAGGATGCAACACTTACAGCTTTAAGAACACCGATCGAAAATTTCTGCTACACAGTGATGTCGTTCGGCCTAAAGAACGCCGGAGCAACATATCAAAGAGTAATGACAAAGATTTTTGATGACCTCATTCACAACCAAGTAGAATGCTACGTGGATGATTTGGTCAATAAAAGTAAATGAAAAATAGACCATTTGTACGATTTGAGGATCGTGTTTGAACGGTTACGACAATATGAGCTAAAAATTTATGCCTTAAAGTGCGCCTTTGGCGTTACTTCTGGGAAATTTCTAGGATTCGTTGTCCGTCATCGGGGAATCGAGATCGACTCGGATAATATTAAAGCTATCTTGGAAATGCCTCCCCCTAAAACCTTGAAACAACTATGTTCCTTCCAAGGGAAGTTGGCATACCTGAGACGCTTTATTTCTAATCTCTCAGGTAGGTGTCAACCTTTCTCGGTATTAATTAAAAAGGACGCCAAATTTATTTGGGAAGAGAAATGCCAGCGGGACTTTGACGACGTTAAACAATATTTAATGACACCTCCTATCTTGGCAGTCCCTATCTCAGGGAAACCATTGATACTTTATACCGCGGCGTTGGATGACTCTCTCAGAGCCCTTCTAGCCCAAGTCAATGATGAGGGTAAGGAAAATGCACTCTACTACTTGAGTCTTCGTCTAATACCGACGGAGATAAGGTATCCACCTATTGAGAAGCATTGTCTGACATTAATTTCACCGCCCAAAAGCTTAGACATTACATGCTTTCTCATAAGATTACCCTAATTTTGAAAGTTAATCTATTACAATATGTGATGACCCGACCAACACTCTACGGATGTCTAGCGAGATGGTCAATGATCTTATTGCAATTTGATATAACTTTTTTCACTTGATACATTTCTATAAATTCAACACTACCAACACTCTTTTGAGAATTGACCTACATTTCAATTCTCATTTCCGAATCAGTCCTACATTTTTGATTCAATTTTGAGAATTGACCTACATTTCAATTCTCACTTCCGAATCAGTCCTAAATTCTGATTCTTCTTGAGGTCGGGCTTTATATTCCGACACTCTCTTTTGAGAATTGACCTACATTTCTATATTTTGAGAATTGACCTACATTTCAATTCTCACTTCCGAATCAGTCCTAAATTCTGATTCTTCTGGCCGGACCTTACATTCCGACACTTTCTTTTGAGAATTGACCTACATTTCAATTCTCACTTCAACACTTTCGTTTGAGAATTGACCAACATTTCAATTCTCACTTCCGAATCAGTCCTAAATTCTGATTCTTCACATTTGAGGTCGGACCACATTCCGACGCTCTCTTTTGAGAATTGACCTACATTTCAATTCTCACTTCTGAATCAGTCCTTCGACACTCTTTTGAGAATTGATATATATTTCAATTCTCATTTTCACATTTCTGATTCATTACATTTGAGGTCAGTCCTTACATTTCGACACTCTCTTTTGAGAAATGACATACATTTCAATTCTTATTTTCATATTTCTGATTCATTACATTCGAGGTCGGTCCTTACATTCCGACACTCTCTTTTGAGAATTTATTTCTGATTCATTACATTTGAGGTCGGTCCTTACAGTCCGACATTCTCTTTTGAGAATTGACACATTTCGATTCTCATTCTTGATTCAGTCCTACATTTCTGATTCATTACATTCAAGGTCGATCCTTACATTCGAACACTCTTTTGAGAATTGATATACATTTCAATTCTCTTTTTCATATTTTTGATTCATTACAGTCGAGGTCGGTCCTTAAATTCCGACACTCTCTTTTGAGAATTGATATACATTTCAATTCTCATTTTCACATTTCCAATTCATTATATTCAAGGTCGATCCTTACATTCCGACACTCTTTTGAGAATTGACC
This sequence comes from Phalaenopsis hybrid cultivar, assembly GCA_002079205.1. Classification (NCBI taxonomy): domain Eukaryota; kingdom Viridiplantae; phylum Streptophyta; class Magnoliopsida; order Asparagales; family Orchidaceae; genus Phalaenopsis; species Phalaenopsis hybrid cultivar. Next base: position 189,902 of record JXCR01117349.1, read on the forward strand.
TACATTTTGATTCTCATTCCCGAATCAGTCCTACATTTCTGATTCTTTACATTCGATGTCGGTCCTTACATTCCGACACTCTCTTTTGAGAATTGACCTACATTTCGATTCTCATTCCCGAATCAGTCCTACATTTCTGATTCATTACATTTGAGGTCGGTCCTTACATTCCGACACTCTCTTTTAAGAATTAATATACATTTCAATTCTCACTTTCACTTGTATGATTCATTACATTCGAGGACGGTCCTTACATTCCAACACTCCCTTTTGAGAATTGACCTACATTTCAATTCTCATTTTTGAATCAGCCATATATTTTTGATTCATTACATTCGAGATTGGTCCTTACATTCCGACACTCTCTTCTGAGAATTGATATACATTTCAATTCTCATTTTCACATTTTTGATTCATTACATTCAAGGTCGGTCCTTAGATTTCGAGACTCTCTTTTGAGAATTGACCTACATTTTATTTCTCATTTTCAAATTAGTCCTACATTTTTGATTCATTACATTCGAGGTCAGTTCTTACATTGCAACACTCTCTTTTGAGAATTGACCTACATTTTATTTCTCATTTTCAAATTAGTCCTACATTTTTGATTCATTACATTCGAGGTCGGTCCTTACATTCCAACACTCTCTTTTGAGAATTGAACTACATTTCAATTCTCATTTTTGAATCAGCCCTACATTTCTGATTCATTACATTCGAGGTTGGTCCTTACAGTCCGACACTCTCTTTTGAGAATTGACATACATTTCAACTATCAGTCCTACATTTCTGATTCATTACATTCGAGGTCGGTCTTTACATACCGACACTCTCTTTTGAGAATTGACATACATATCAATTCTCATTTTTGAATCAGCCCTATATTTCTGATTCATTACATTCAAGGTGTCCTTACATTCTGACACTTTCTTTTGAGAATTGATATATATTTCAATTCTCATTTTCATATTTCTGATTCATTACATTTGAGGTGGGTCCTTACATTCCGACTCTCTCTCTCCCTTTTTGAATTGATATCTAAATTTCAATTCCCACCTCGGGGTCAACGCTTACATACTGACTCCCATCCTTTGGAAATCTTTGAAATTTCATAACTCAATGTCCACTCTCCAATCTTCAGTGAGAGTCCCTACTTCTTGACTTGATTAAACACACACCTGTTAATTCCCCAGCGGAAAAAAATCACACACAAACCTCTATGCGTACTTCCGTGTCTCTTGACTTAGGAGTTTGTATTGGTTTTGTTGATCTCGTCGGTCAACGTCAATACGTGCGGTGTCCTTGCTTAGTACACCACACCTTTTGGGGGTCAATTTTTTGACCCCACTTTTGGTTAATGTTTAGTTTTTCCTCTTTAGTAGCCTAAGGTCTAGCCATAGAATTTTCCTATTGACTATTCTTAGAAAACTAGAAAAGGCACCTTCACCACTAGAAATTCCAAATTCTTCTATACTCAACTTGAAGTTCCACATATTGATCCTAACCTCTAGCACTTAGTAGGTAGAGTCACTATGGAGGAAACTCAAGATGAGTCACCCTTAGGACTGCTGGACCTTAAGGTTGACCCTGGGTGTTGGTATAGAGCTAAGACAGTCACTACACTTATCTGCACACACACTCACTCACAACCCTGAACTCAAAGGAGCTAAAGCAAACTCACTACACTCACTACACTTATCTGCACCCACAATCACTCACAGCCCTGAACTCATATTTCTAGCTTAGGTCCTTGATCTTTTGGGATACTCATGTAGATGGTCCCCTAAACCTACTAGCCCTAGGACTATGGACCTAAGGCCACTATGTAGAGGACCCAAAATGGGGTTTCCATTGGTTCGTGGCTTGTTGGTGATGGTTGGTACCTCAACTCTACCAAAATACCCATCTTGGCCTTTTTCCCCTAAAACACCCCCAAATTACCAAAATACCCCTCCATAACCCAAAATTCCAAAAATTTTAAAAATTCCTAAAAAATCTCAATAAATCCCAAATATTCCCAATTTCATTTCTCTCAACTACCACATGACCCAATTTGGCCAATTTTACCATCTTTAGCCAACATCCACAAATTTTCCTTTAAGGGCCCAAATTACCCAAATTCAACCCAAATGTCCATCAATTTGATATTAGTTGACCCAAATTCCAATCCTAAACTCAAAATCACCGTTTATATGATCAAAATAAACCAAATACATGCCTAATTGGCCCATGATTTGAGACCAATTTTGATTTAGGTCAAAACCCCAATTTTGACCATATGACCTAATCTCNTGGCCGGCCGACCATCCTAGTGGTTGGAAAATCCCAAAACTGAGAGCCACTCCCATGGCACCTCACCTAAATCAAACCTAGAGGCCAGCTCATCCAAATCAAACTATGGAGTTCCTCTGCCCTCCATCTAAGCACCACAATGCACCAAAACTTATGCCCTAAGAGCCACCCCATGACCATTTTTATAAAAACTCACCTCCCACGGCCATAAAAATTTCTTAGAGAGGCCTCTCCAAACTTCACACAGAGCTTCTCTAAGATCCCCTCAGTGCATTCCAACCATCAGAGAGGCCTCTCTGAACTTCACACAGAGCTTCCCTAAGATCCCCTCAGTGCATCCCAACCATTTTCCCTCACCGATTCCCATTGCTGGAGCTCAATTTTGTGCTCGAAACCCTATCGAAAACCAGGACAAAACCTAATACACGTCCACAGTCCAACAAACTCAAATTAACTTCACCCATACCTTCACAACAGTGAAAGAAACTAAATCCCCATCAAATCCCCCTTCCACAACGCCTCTACCATAGCTCTTGACCAACACCTGAAATCGAGCTTGGTCGATTTCATACCTAGGCTTTACACCAAGACCAGGGACTCAATCCCTAGCCTTCTTGGACCCCAACGAACGTGTCGAGCACTCTAATCAAAGCCTCCCTTCTCCGAGGAAAGGTATAAAACACCTCTTCCTCCCGAGCTTATTTTGATTCTCCATTTACTTAAGCTTGATTTCATGGCACCTTAACCGTTTGGATGTGTTCTTCTCACTTAGACGAGTCCATAGGATCAAACCCGAAGTGATTTAGTTAAGTATAGGCCTAGATCTTAAGGTTTTAGTGTGGACGGGCACGAGATCATTCTATCGTAGAAGATGACGGGGAGCCGTTCGATCAAGCGTGTATCAAATGGATGGGGGAGATCGTGCCGGACAGCACTTCAAGACGTGAACCGCGGGCCAAGTCAGCAGCTACGTGGACAGCGGCGTCCAACCAAGAGCTGCCTAGGATCTAGTCAGCACGCGATGTTTAAATAGATAAATAGGGTTTTTTTACTATTTATTTAAATACCCTTAACTTAGAAAATACATAACTTTCTGTAGAATAATCAAAAAAATAAAATAAAAATACCCTCTTGCTCAGTGAACAGAGGAGAATAATGTGGAATAATTTTCAAGTCCATTTGCTGCATAAAATAATTTTAATTAATCAAATACTATTTGAAATTATTTGATTCTCCATGCATATTGACACATCACCTTGGCTTAAAATTTTGACATGTTGTAGCCTGGAATCATTAGATTCTCCATGCATATTGACACATCACCTTGGCTTGAAATTTTGACATATTGTAGCCTCTGTAAGGAGAAATATTCTCTTATTTTTCCATAGTTAGAGGAGGTTCCTACATAGAGATCCATATTTTTCAAGTTATTTCACATCATTTCTTTAAAATAATCATGGAAATTAGCATATTAGTTATTAAATCCCAAGAAAAATTTGGAAGGTCTACCATGAGCAGAAAAAACTTTGAAAATAATTTCATAGGTCAAGTCATTTAAAACATCCTTAAATTTTCCAAATACTAAATCGCTAAGATAATTAATTTTGGAAAGTATAATCATTTAAATGACTTGATTTTTGATCTCCACTATGACTTATGATCCAAAGAACTCGTTATAAAAGTTTCAAAAAATTTTGAGTTCATTTGATAACTTAAATTAATTTTTAAAGATAAATACCACTCTTAACACTTAAATGATTTTTAAAAATCAACATATAACTCAAAAAATTATGAACCTTACTTTCTTGAGTTCTCTGTGATCAGGGATATTTTCTAAAAATAAATTGATTTTTAAAATAAAAATGTGATTTTTAGCCTATTCTAAATATTTAAATAATTAAAAATTCATAAAAATCATAAAAATAATAAAACTCATGTTTATTCTAAATTGCTTCTTAATTAACCAGGAACAATTAGAATATTTTTCCTGATTTTCTAAATAAAAATATTAAATTTTAAAGCTTAAAAATTATTTTCAAAAAGCTAAAAATGAGTTTTAACTAAAATAATTCCAATAAATCAAAGAAAAATCAAAAAAATATAAATTTTGCTCCTCTGAGTTCTCTAACCTTAGGGAGATTTTTCAAAAATATAAAACTTAATTTTCATTTCTAAAATATTTTATTTTTATTAAATAACCCAGAACTTAAAATAATTGTAATAAATCACAAAAAATTCAAAAAAATTATGAAATTTGTTCTAAAGGCTTCTGTGGACTAGGTCTACTGTCAATAAAAATTTCAATGGATTATAATTTACCTTGGTCAAGTTAGAAATTTTCTTTGAAAAATCCTATTTTTGCATTAAAATAATTATATAAATTAAATTAAATTTTGGTCATATTTTCTCCTCTGATGTTTCAAAATTTAATTTCTATATTTTTTCTATATTCTTAGACATCAGAAAATTATATAAATTTTGAAAAATTACATTTTCTCCTTTGATGTCTCAAAATTAAATTAAATGCTCAAAAAATTCCACTTGGGCATTTTCTACCACGAATTGGGTCCCGCACTGGGTCCTAAATTTTTTTCACAACTCCCTTCCACATTTGGTTTGCTACTTCACAAATTGAACCAAATCGTGTTGTGTTGCGCGCACTTTGAAATATTAATTAAACTTTACACCTTTTTAAAAACAAAGATGTTAAAATCTCCTTTAAATTAAGACCCGCTCGGTCTACAAATTAACTTTTATTTTCAGTGCTCGCACTAAAAAATTATGAGGTTTTCGGCCATATAGCTAACCCTAAAACTTTCTATTTTAAAGCCCGCTGCGATGGCCTACCCAACGCTGACCTTTTCCTGCAACCTGCCAACGGATCGCAACGCCCGTAATGTCGCTCCCACCATCAAGTTCGGAGCTGGATTTGAAGACCTCGAGGTTATCCTCGGGAAAGCCTCGTTTGTGGTAATGAAGAATGCTGCCCCGGAAGTTCAAGAGCCGTCTGTTGAATTCAGTTTGAACTACCCTCAGGATTTTCCTGCCTGCAAGAAGGCTAAAGCTGCTGTCATCAAGCCTGCTATCCCTGCTACTGCTAAGGGAAAAGAGGTGATGGCCATTGAAGATTCGACTGAAGGATTAACTGTTCCGCCACCCATATTTAAATTTGGGTCAAGCTCAACGACTGTACCACTAACCCGAACTCAATGGAGGAACCACAATAGGAGAATTCAGAAGGGCCATCAAAGCCCAGACTCCTGAGAACACACCTGATGAGGAGGAGCCTATTCAAGTTGAAGAGGTATTACCAGAAATTTACCCACTATTACGAGGGAGTAGATTCCATCCACTGACAGATACTGAAGGATATGAGAGTATCCGGAAGATTGTTGTCGCAATACCATCACCTCATGGACATGGTGAGAAGGGAAAGAAATTATCCCCATCACCCGAGTTAGTGCAGTCTTCAGAAGACTTGCTACTAAAAAAGGATGTTCTGTTAGTGAATTACTTAAACGAGTGGGACATGCAATTTCCCCTCATATGAAGAATGAAATTTTTAAGGATATTAAGTCTGCTAGAAAAACTCGTAGGTCGACTATAAAGTCACCTACCCGTGTTCCCGTCTGGCTCCGTTTGGGAAGCCGAGCCGATACTGCTATAGTAACCACCAATCATACACCAGGACCGCAGGTCTCCAGCCGATTAAATCAGAACTTGGTCCGAGAAGTTTACCAGTCATTCCTGCAATTACGGAAAGAAAGACAAGAAGATTACCTGACACTATAGCCGGTCTACACTACGGGGAGCATACCTTCCCTCGACATACCGATGTCTCTACTAAGACGCTCCATCCTGAGGCATCATCGTCAAAGAAGAAGAGGGTATCTGCAGGACAGGAAGTAAAACCAGCGCCTGAAATATTTGACATCGTCGCGACAATAGCCAGCGAGATGGAGGAACAAGTTGAGGATTTCCATCAAGGTCCTCCAGATCTTAAAGCAATCAAGGAATCGATAATTGAGGAAAAAGTTTGGAAACTCAGGATCGAGATTTCTGAGTTGGCTCGAGAACACGGAGTTTCCGTCAAAAGTGACAACGAGAATTTTGATTACAATGATTACTTGGAGGAAGATTTCATGAATGTCCATGTGATCGAAACCAGAGCTACCACATCTGCGCACGAGGCTTAACCTCACACTGAAGAGAATGCCGTAGATGAGCTGTGTAGGGTTATCCTCCTGAGGGACGAGCAAGTTGTTCTACTAGAAAAAAGAATTGAAGAGATGACTGCGGCTATGACCGCCATGGCCACCATTCAGGGGCAATCACAAGCATCAAGATTGGCTTCTCCAGAGATTAATCAGCCAGAAATNGCATATAAAAATTTGGAGTTAAGGTATTAATTTCATATGAATGGAGAATTGAAAAACCCCTAA